>JAPYZO010004301.1:0-14089 GCA_030522905.1 Torymus flavipes | reverse complement strand
AGTATGAAAATGAACTATCTCTACGAGGAAGCAATAATTGAGGGGCCAGAAAGAAAACTGATAGGTAAACTTTTTTCGCTGCGTAAGTATTGTCCAGCTCACTGATGTTTGTAATTGCTGGAATCCTAAGTGCTATTATCAATTAACGCAGAGAACATTATTGCACATCTTTTTTACGTTTAAAACAAATTTCCATCTTTACTTATGCGAGGAAAAGGGTTGAAGCGCCCTTCCTCTTTCCGTCCTCTCAATAATATAGTATTACGTGAATCCATCAAAATAAATGCTAATTAAAAATATTACTTATGTCGACTGTAATTTACCATCCACTGATAAGAATTTTTCCATCGGCCTTACAGTCTTATAAATTAAATTAATTAATATTAATGGCAGTCTGAGTGACACATTACTGTGTGAGTTATTAAGGATGGACACATTGCATCCAAAAGTACTCACTAGCACAGTAATGCAGAGCTATATATAAGACTCATTAAAGAGGACTTCAGACAGCTGTAAAATATAAAAAAAAATGGCAGTCAGATTGCCCTTGTTTATAATCACCCTCGTAGAATCTGAAATAAAAACTTAATTGAAATCTGGAAAAAAAGAAAAAAAAACTATTGTTAGCAAAGGACAATCTGATTCTTCAAGGACTCAAGGATAGTTTTTTTCCAGGTTTCAATTAAGTTTTTATTTCAGATTCTACGGGGGTGATTATAAACAAGGGCAATCTGACTGCTATTAATATTAATTAATTTATAAGACTGTAAAAATAAATGCTGTTATATTAATTTAATGCAGTGTCAAGTGACGTAAAAAAAATTCTATTGAAATATAATACAATAAATACATTCAGCGAGCGAGATAAACCTTACTAGTCATTATTAATTGCTTTTAGAATACCTTCGCACGGATCTAGATGCATACACGAAATACAAGATAAGATAGCATATACGAAAACTAACATCTCTAACGCGAAAAATTCGGATAGTTGCGCATGCGACTCCGCTAGCAGCCTTGCATTGTTCGCTCTTATGCACTTCTCGTATATTGAGTTGAGTAAGTATAGAATGTATCTGTAAAGAGCAGAAAGTCCGAGAGACTAATTTAATTCGCGTATATAGACATTATGTTATCGTAATATTATTAATATAAAAGTACCTGTTGATGTGAAGCGTTGGTTTATTAAGCAACCTACGTCGTAAAATGAATTCTTCAAGTTGGTAAGATTATTAACACTTATGTATGATTAATTTTATTTTTCTTTGCGCCAAATTTAAGCAGTGTTAAAAGATTGTAGCTTCATTCGATTTTAGGGGGTTATTGGTCTACATGTATTTATTAGAAAAAGCAGAGCACTTTCTCTTGTAAGATCATTTTTCAATTGTAATAATATTTCACTATACTAAATAGGAATGCAACCGAATAAGTAGTTTGAAAAATTTCTATTTGTTTGCATTACAAAATGCATGTAGGTGTAAATAAATTTCTTAAGCATATAAAATTGCAATGTTTGGACGTATATTAAGCTAATATAACACTTTTCATTTCTGCTTTAAAGTTTTTAACAATAACTTTTGACTCATGTATTTTTACGAGTTTTTTTCCGAGTAAACACTCGAAAAAAAGTTCGATTTTGATGGCATGATCGTCAATGATTGCATGAAGTTCATAAATCTTTTCTGACCCTTTGAACCTTATAAGTTTACTAAATTAATGTAGTGCTGCTACATCGACTCTTTACACTTTTTTAATTATTTTTTCAACATTTTTCATAACCATATTATTATTTAAGCCTATCGGAAATTAATAGATACGAACGCTTGATATATAATAAAAAAGTATAAATTTTCTATTTAATCATATAGATACAGGTTAATAAAGTTTGAAAATGTGTCTCTTCAACTTCATTTGACAGTTTTATACTTACAAGAAGAGAGTCTAACCTGCGGGAAGCAGATTTTAGCGGGCATTGAAAAGTCGATTTCTGGTACCTAAAAATGAAGCTTAGGGCTGACAATTTCGTCCAATGGGCCCTTTTTCTTGAGATATAGGCAATTTATTCTCAAATATCCTCTATTTTGTTAAAAAATGATGTCTCTTCAAACACATTGCAAATATTTATAATACGAAAACGAGCAAAAAAGATTATATAAGTAGACAGTAAAAGCTAAAATTTAAGCCCTGATTCGTTAAAAAATATAGATTTTTCAGGAAGTTACAAGCCATTAAAGATAGCCAGAGAAAATGGTTAAAAATACGATTCATTCAATCGGTTAAAATGAAGACAAATTTTTAACCATTTCTTCTGGCCCATTGGACGAAATTGTTAGCCCTAAGCTTCATTTTTAGATACTAGAAATCGACTCTTCAATACCCGTTAAAATCCGTTTCTCGCAGGTTAGACCCTCTCCTTGTTTAAAAAAAAAAAATTCGTGGTTTCCACGCAGCCTAGCTATTGGCCTAGCGCGTATCCTCCACACCTTTATTTCTCATACCTATTAATTTTACATGATACCTATTATATTCCTTGAGGACCTCACCTTTGCCTACAACTATTTCCATACCTTTCATCCATCCCGCATTCGCCCAGGTTTATGCCTGTGGGGCGGGGAAAATGTGGGGCGGGGAAAACCTATAGGCAAACCACGTGGGATAAATCCTAATTAGGAAAACCCGACCCGGGATGGTCGGTGTATTGGAAGAATTCAGTTTGGATGTTTAGGTCACATTCCGTAGGCTTAGACACCGAAACTGTATTTATCCACATCTCCCGCTCAGTTTTGTAAGAAGTCAAATCAACACCTAATCGATCACACGAAATCCAGACACCGAAAAAACGCGGACACCCCCATCCAAGTAGTAACCGCGCCCTTCGCTGCTTAACTTCGGTGATCGGCCGAGGAGGCGACTGCGCTACTTGCCAAACTGTCGGTTAACCCTCTCTTTGTTAGTACTATGTATTTGAGTATAGGTGATATAAAAATAAAGACTTCGTAGACCAATCGCAAATTTTGTATTTTCGGCAACGCCAGGCAAAAAAATCATATACGCACCACGGGAGCATATATGTTTACATGCGATCTGGTCATTCTTTACTTTTACTCCCTAGATGTGTAATATGCTATTAACAATGTAAAAATATTCGATTTAAAAAAAAAATCAAAAAAAGACTGCTTTCTGAAACGTTATACATTATATCTCAACAATACAAATCTTTTGTGTACACTGACAATTTAAAAAAATAGATCATACTTATTGTAATAGAGCTTAATACAGTAGCGATAGTAGCAACGATATGCCACTAGCTTGAGTTCAACTACCTTCATCCCCACCACCTTGAAATTTAAAAATCTTAATACCTACACACACACGTACCAACCGTGGCCTATAAAACGCGAAAAAGTTGAGTTACGATGCACTTGACTGGTGGCACGTCATGCTACTTGTACGTAACATATTAGATAAAACTTTGTATTTTCATAAGTGCAATTTATTATTGAATATTGTATATTTTATTCAATACTCATTAGTATTATTAGTATTTTGTACTCATTAGTTTATTTAAATAAATTTTAGTTCTTGAAGAGGATCACGGTCAGGTTATCGAAACGCCGAAAGAAATAAATCTGTGATAGTTATTTTAATCCTTGGACAGGGCAACTAGTAGACTCAAGATACTCATATTTAACAAGCATCACTGTCAGTCCGATCAAAAATATTTCTGAATCATTTCTGCTATTTTAAATGTTATTTCCTCAGTCTTCCCGATATGCTGGTAACGACAACGAAGAATTGTAAGTAACGGCGTTCGTAAGATCCAGTGAGCTGCGAACATATAGATTTTTAAAATTTTATTACAGAACTAATTTCTCCATATTTTCTGGAGTACACAAGTCACTGGATCTTGGACTCGGGTTTCCAGACTATGCTACCCCCAATTTTTTGAAAGAAGCTGCAATAAATGTGATCCGAGAACCCGATTCGGAGCTCTTTCATCAGTACACACGATTTCCGGTAGGTTTTTTATGCATAAAACAAATTTCATTAAAAAATTATCAATAATTAAGCATAAAACCCTATTACTTTCCACTTTTTGATTCGCCGATGCGTTTTTGTTTTATTTTTAATCGGATGGATAGCTTAGCATTAGCTTTTATATTTTTGTTTGTTATTAACAAAAAACCGGTTTTTTGTAAAAGCTTGTAACTCCCAAACTAAATGATCAATTTAAAAAAAAAAAACGTGATAATGCAGATTATAAATAAGTATAATCTGCGAGAATTTGAATATATTCTGTAGATTAGTTTTTGAGTCAAAAATTGAAAACCGAAAAAAGTAAGTTCTGCATGTCACAAGATAACTAGCTGTTGTTGAACAGATAGCTACAATTTAAATTTATTGAGGAAAGAACACGAGATGAGACAGAGACAAGACGTCAAAGCTAGAGAGACAGCGACATGAATGTAGAAAAGGCGGTTATTGTATATGACGTAGTAAATGTAAGTTGATTTCCGGGTAAATAGTTATTTTTAATTATTAAGATCTTAAAATAGTACTTTTATGTTGAAATAATATAAGTGTCAGCTAATAAAGAATTTAAAAAATAATAAAAAATATGCATCTTTTTAAATATTAATAAATTTTTAAATCATTAAAAAAAAAGTAAAATGAATAAACATTTTATATTTGCACTATATACTATACATGCAGGAAGCTAGGTGTTAATGAATTGGCATCGGCTTTTTTTCTAATCTTAAATTTTTTTCAGGGAAGGATCATTAACAGACCCACTAATTCAGTAATAAAAAAAAATGCCTTCCATATTCACTAAATTTTAGTTTTATAAAAAAGAACTCGTTTTCTAAGTTGACTGTACAGTTGAAAATTATTAATTATTTTAAATATAAAGTATATTTTTATTTTTGAGTTAGTATAAATTATGTCGAAAATTCTCGGTTCAGAAATACAAGACCAAAAAACAAAAAATCGAAAAAAAATTTAAGTTGCGGTATTGTCTTGAATAAGATTACAAAATATCGCAAGATATACGATTTTTAAAAGTCCAAATACTTCAAAAATTTGTGATCAGATTTTGGTTTTTGGGGTCTAGTACTGTTTATCTGATGTACTATGTATATTCTTATCAAATAAAAACCCAGTAATTATATATTGACACATCTTTAAAATAACATTCACAATTGATGTATTTTGATAATTTTAAATGAAGAAATAAATATTATTTTATTACAATACCTTTACATTAGGGTGGTATTATACCTAATGGCTCCTGAGGTCAAAATTACATGAAAAAAATGAATTAAAATATAATTACTATAAAATAAAGGATATGTATTACTAATATAACTTATTTCTAATACAAAATACCATGAGATATGTTTCTTATAGGTATGCAGAATTATGTAATTTTAGAAAAATTAACTGGTGAGCAAGTTTTCTTGGCAATAACTTGACGGTTTTTGACGATAGAAGTCGCAAATTACTTGGAAAACATTCAATTCATATAGCATGAAGCTCTGTAATGAAAAAATATCCTGACTAAGTATTTTTTTAATTGAATAAACTCCTTTTTTTGTCTTAATTTTATGAATTTTTATTGTTTTTTCAATTAAAATAATAATTTATAGTCTTGATATTTTTGAATTTCAGAGCTTCATGCCATAGGTACATGTTTTCTGAAAAAATGTTTTTTGAAAAGTGACACAGTTTCAACGCTTTTTTGAAAGGTTTCTCAGTTGTGATGATAGTTTTTGGTAATAAAATATAGATCTAAGGGATGGGAACCGCATGTCAGAACATTTGAAAAATAAGGGACACCCTAATACATATGTATATATGTATCTCTCTCTATATTATATACATAGTTCTAACCGCTATCCTTGTCATGCAGACCCCTCTCGCCCCCCACCCCATGACACTTTAAATCTCAATACTGATGGACCGTCCAGTCGTCGTTGGCTATTACGTAATGAAAAAATATCGTGACTAAGTATTTTTTTAATTGAAAAAACTCCTTTTTTGTCTTAATTTTATGAATTTTTATTGTTTTTTCAATTAAAATAATAATTTATAGTCTTGATATTTTTGAATTCCAGAGCTTCATGCCATAGGTACATGTTTTCCAATTAATTTGCAACTTCTCTTATAAAAATCCATCGAGTAATGGCCAAGAAAACTTGTTCACCAGTTGATTTTTCTAAAATTACATATAATTCTGCATAAAGTCCCGTGTGGAAAAAAAGAAATGTATGAAACCGTATAAAACCGTACAAAAACGTATAAAAACGTATCTATAACCGGATCTAAACATTGGTTTTTAGACAACTTTATACATTTTAATACGTTTTGATATGTTTTAATACGGTTTCATACGGTTTCTAACATTTTAATACAGTTTTCTACGATTTGCAACGCTTTTATACAATTTCATACGGGTTTTTACTTTTTATAGAATTCATAAAATGTTAAAAACGTCAAAAAATGCAGAAACGTAATTTCGGTTTTATAAACGTAAAAACACTATTTGTTTATTTATTTTTCTATTCAGTATTTTTTTTTATTTTGTATGAAAATGTATTAAACTGTATAAAAATGTATAAAACTGTATAAAAATGTAATAAATTAAAAAAAATATACGGAAATATACAGAAATATACATTCTTATACGGTTTCCTACGTTTTATTACATTAACCTAATTGCAAACTTGACATGGAAGAATTTCTGAATCGTAAGAAAATATATGAAAATGTTATTAAACTGTATAAAAATGTATAAAACCGTATAAAATTTGTCCAAAAACCAATGAAAAGGTACGTTTTTATACGCGTTTTCATACGTTTTTCTACGGTTTCATACATTTATTATTTCCATACGGGGTGGATTAAAAAACATATCTCTTGGGATTTTCTATTAGAAATAAGTTATATTAGTGATACATATACTTTATTTTATAGTAACTATATTTTGAGTTATTTTTTTCAGGTAATTTTGACCCCAGGAGCCATTAGGTATAAGACTGCCTCAATGTATATGACTCCACAATAACAAAACTATGCAAATAGGGCCATAAGAGATTGGTGAAGATACTCGCTAAGCTCTATTCAGCCCAAATAGATCGCCGGCTGGACCCGATGAAGAACGTGATGGTGTCAGTCGGCGCGACACAGTCCCTCTTCGCCGCGCTCCAGAGCCTTACCTTCTCTGGCAATGAGTGGATCGTCTTCGAGCCCTTCTACGATCCTTATCCGTCCATGATTGCCATCGCCGGCGGTGTGCCCCGCTACGCAAGACTGAAATCCGTAAGAACTTTCTTTTTTTTTTTTGTGACAGTTCAATTTTACCCGAATAGGTAATTTCAGGTGTTTCTTGCACGAGTATAGTTCATATTATTGTGAACAGTTCAAACATATCGAGTCGAGCATTTTTGTATCTATATATACTATCGAGCAGTTTTAATAGGGTTTGTTTCTTATGCGTAGACGAAAACGAGCGGCGTCATCACCTCGGCAGATTGGACGTTCGACAGGGACGAGCTCGCCAAATTATTCAACGACAGTACGAAGGGCATTATATTGAACAACCCGCACAATCCAACAGGGAAGGTGTTTACCATGGAAGAAGTGCAATTCATTGCCGATCTGGTAATAAAGTATGACGCGGTCGTCGTCGCAGACGAGGTATACGAGTGGCTGATTTACGAGCCTGAAGTGAAACACGTGCGTATCGGTACGTATATTTATCGCACTCAGTCATCTGGATGTCATTAATAGTCGTGTATACTAATGTTTACCCGAGCGTCGTCGATTATTAAATTGTGCATATTGCAGCGTCGCTGCCGGGGATGTTCGAGAGGTCGATTATCATCGGCTCGGCGAGTAAGACCTTCGGTGTCACGGGTTGGAGGATCGGCTGGGCCTACGGGCCGTCGAATCTAATTGGCTACATGAATCAGGCCAACGAGTTCTCGGCCTTGTGCAACTCGACGCCATTGCAGGTGATGAATGAGTTTTGTTTGATTACGAATATTTTAAACTACTTATCTGGAGAAATGTTTGCAATGTGGCAAACAGTCTGACGAAGTTTCTTTGATTAGCTGATTAGAGTGGGTAGTGATAGTTCGGGCGATGATTGGCAATGCATTCAGATAGCTATATTTAGCACACAAAAAAGCGTCGTCTGGTACGTCTACGCTTCATAGGTAGGTCTTTTCTTGTGCCGAACAGCAGGACTGATGCTGCCGTGCATAATCCGGACGCTGAGAGAGTTGCCAAATTGTCCATTTTTATTGCAGGAGGTCGACACGTTAATCGCAAACGTTTTTTATGTATTTTGAGGCGTAGAATCCAAATTTCGTGATTTCGAGGCGGAAAAGTTGTCAGTTTTTTTATTCAACAATTCAGTGAAAAACTGAAGATTTTCGCATATTTTTTGCGTGTTGTCACGAAATCTAACAATTTCGATGCCTTGAAACTATACGAGTCAAAATACATAAAAAAACGTTTGGTTACCGTGGCGACCTCCTAAAAAAACTTGGCACACTCTCGTAACAATCATAAATAAATCACGGTATTTACTTCATGAAATATGAGTATTTGAAATAACAGGAAAACTTTTAGATGAGGAATTATATTACTTTTGTACAACGATTTTGGCTAAAAATACTTCCATTTAATTAACACGTTAGCTATAAAATAATGATCAATTTTCTACCAAGGTATATATGTTGAAATATCCATCTTGAAGGTTTTCAACGTCTGTGAATCCAAATACGAAAGCAGATAATTAATTTTGCAATTTTGATATCGGATTTGTAATCAGCTACTCCAAAAACATATTTTATCTGAATGCAGTTTCAGTTTCATTCACCAACATGCACATAAACACTTTAAAATTCTATAGTTTTTCAGTTAATCACGTTAATTATCCTCTAAATACAATAATCCGATACTTACAATTTTCCCAATTTATAGGAAGCCTTTTCCCGCGCCCTAGAACGCGTCTACGAGGAGTTTGACCACCCGGACTCCTACTTGAGACAAACCTGCCGTAAGCTGAAAGCTAAACGCGACACGGTCGTGAGGATTTACAACAAGGTTGGCATAACCTCGACTATCCCGCAATCTGGATTCTTTATTCTGTCGAACTGGACTGGCATGGATGCCAGACCAAGTCTGGAGCATCTGAGCGACCGCTGGGAAGACATGAGGTTCGCCAAGTGGATGGTGGAGAAGCTCGGTATCGAGGTGTACCCGGCCACCGTGTATTATTCTGAAGATAGTAAGGCTATAGGGCAGGATCTGATTCGTAGTTGCTTCGCAAAGGTGAGTATAGTTGATTGCGATAGGTGTGGATTGAGGTTGGTGTTTTTTTGATTAACGCAGTTTTTTAATTTTTGTTGCAGACTGATGATACGTTTGTCAAAGTGGATAAAATTTTGACGCAGTATGTAGCACGCCGGTAATAATGTAAGGAAATGAAGTGGACATATGTGTAATATTTATAAATCGTATTTTAATCGAGAATGTTGTTCTAGACATTATATTTATCTCTAAACTTTTTAATATGTAATATACCATTTGCTCTTTGCTTCCTCAAAGAGGAAGCTTTGTAATTGTGAAAAAAGTTTTTTAAAAGGAAAAAAGGTTTCAAAATATTTTTTAAGACTTTTGATGTTGAAATTCGTTGTTAATTTTCTAATATTTTTCTACGTTCTCTGCTCTAAGAGCACATAAATGTTTATATCAGGAAAAAAATATATGTATACTAATTAAATCATATTTCAAAATCAAGATTTATATACCCCTAGTTAAAAACACTCTAAGCTCGTCTAGAATATCAATGTACATCCACGTTATACGTAAAATAATATAAGATTAACAATTGTATAAAAGTGATATTTTCAGTAAAAATCTGAATTAGTTATGAAAAAAAGGAACTTTACTATTTTAGGTGTATTTTCTAAACTAAATCGATTTTGAAATGCAGTTGGAAGCATTGTATTTAGCGGAAAATTTGCTATTAAAATAGTAAATAAAAAAATGTCGATTTTTTGATCCCCTAAAACCATGGCTTACTCCCTTAAAGGTAAAAAAAAAAATTGCTAGGCCAAAAAATTAAGGTAAAAAATGTTTTTTGAAAATTGACACGGTTTCAACGCTTTTTTGAAAGGTATCTCAGTTGCGATTATAGTTTCTGGTAATAAACTATAGATCTAAGGGGTGGGAACCGCATGTCAGAACATTTGAAAAATAAGGGACACGCCTTAATACATATGTACATATGTATCTCTCTCTATATTATATACACCATGACACTTTAAATCTCAATACTGATGGACCGTCCAGTCGTCGTTGGCTATTACGTTCCATAGCGCGTTCTTCACGCGACTCGGCGGAAGAAAGTCGGGCGAGCCTATTGGGATTGGTGGTCGGTCGAAAAGATGGCCGCCGAAAGTAGGGCCGAATACATTCATAGGGAGCTCATGTGTTTTTTCAATCTCATTTGAAATTAAGCAACAATATAAAAAATTTTTAAAAGGGAAATTTGTTCAGTTAATTAATTGGCCTTTTTTAATTATATTTTCACCGAAAAATTTTTTTCTTCGAAGAAATCATAATTAAAAAATGCCAATTAATTAACTGAACATATTTCCCTTTAAAAATTTTTTATATTGTTGCTTAATTTCAAATAAGATTGAAAAAACACATGAGCTCCCTATGCTGGCAATGTATTCGGCCCTACTCTCGGCGGCCATTTTTTCGACCGACCACCAATCCCAATACCCAAGGTCCGCGAGGTTGTAAGATACGGTTTCGCGAGTTGAGCTAACTCGACTCGACTGAAACACATGTAGGGCGTTTTAATTTAAGATTCTTTTGTTCGATTTGGGTGATTGGTAACTTACAGGCAAAACCCTTCGCTTGTGTTGCTCTGGTAAATTGAATTTGGAGAATACTTGGTTGCCCTCGGTTATGTTTAAATGGGCGCTGCTGCTGACACTCAGCTGATTGGATATGAAAATATCGATCAAAATTATACTTTAAGAAAATTGAACACAATACTTTTATTTACAGTTGTAAAAGTGTGCACTGTATTTTTTATTTTTATTTTTTTTTAATCGGTGAAATTACTGTTTTATTCATCTAATCGATAGAATCTTGATGAAAAAATATTGATTATTATAATAGCATGGTACAGGCAATCGTACGTAATTGTGAATATTTTAAAATTAAAATGGAAATGAATCGATTAATACTGTAGTTTGAAATTTGTACAATAATTTTTCAAGGGTATGTAGGTATATTTTATTGAGTTTTCTGTAACATATTTCAACTGTATGTATTGAATTCCATTTTTCTTTCAAACCTTATATTTTTACTGTTTAGTCAATATGTCTTCCTACTTAGGAATCTATTTTCGATAATTACGACTATATGTTTCATTTGTTTAACACTCTTGAAAATGTTGCGGTCAGTATCAAAAGAGAAACATGACACACCATGTTGGTTGTATTGAAAAGATATTGCTTTTTATTAAATATGTTTTATTTCTTCAAATAACAGTGCTGAAAATGACTCAGTGTAAGCTCTTACCGGAAAACGAAGAGGGAATCCCTGATTTAGCGGTGAGATTTTTCACGTCTTTTTTTACTATTTTTTTTTAATATGTTAATTTTTCCAGATGGATATATACGCAGATTATTTTTTTAAAGATAATAAATCAGTTGTAGCGATAGGCGATTTTAGTGAAATATCACTTAACAAGTTTCAATCAAAATCCAAAGTTCCCGCTTTAAATTTAATTGGGATACAATTTTTGGTAAAATACGAAAAGTACAATGAAAAAGAGAAAGTTTATAAAATAAAAAATATCGATTTTGAAGATGATCTACCAGTACCTGAAACCAACTTCGTCATGATTAATATCAATATATCATTATTGGAACTAGGATTGAAAAAAATTAAAAATTCAGCATTGTGGAATCAAGGTGGTCGATATATCATCGACAGTACTTCTTCTAAAGATAGCTGTAAAAATGCGACTATATTTTTAACTGTGGTTTGGAAATTTGAGATCCTTTCTGTTATTTTCATATGTCGTAATGCTATCGAAGACATCCAATTCTACACCTACAATCCGTTTACTAGCCGAGCACCTGAGATTTGGATAAAATATCGAACTATGAAACAGAAGAACGGACATCCATTGACTCTCTTCAAACACACTTACAATCAGTCCGCAGGTAAACATATCAATCAAAAAACTCCGATCCCTTTTCTTAGTTAATGATCAAATCGTTCTCGAATTTCTAGGTTTCTCATTCATCCAAAACTACCTGTTCTTCGACAAAACGTCTGACTTAGCCGGCTACCCCATTCGGATCACTAAATACATATCCCACTCGAACCTCCCGTACGAACTCCACGAGTACGGGGTCCACGTGACCAGCATGATAGTCTCCACAATCTGGAAGAAACTCAACGCGACCGTTAGCCTCTTCGTGTATCCAACACAGAAACGCGGCGGTCTTTACAAAAATGGCAGTGCGCACGGCCTTCTGGACAACCTATTCCGTGGTGAGTACGACATGCAGCTGAACCTAGACTACGAACGTGACTTATGGCGCAACCAGCTGTACACATCTATAGAGACTGGCATCTGTCTCGTAGCTTGGAAAAACTTGTATCAAACGGAGGGTAACAACATCACCTCCATGCTTTCCATTAAGATGGCACTCACGTTTGCCACAATGTCGGCTATCGTGACCGTGATTCTGAGCAGGCTACTGCGAGTAAGGCGTTTGCAGGTCGCAGCGGACCTACTTCGGGGTATCCTCGGCAATCCAATGCTTTATCGGCCTAGCAGCATATCCGGCAGGATAGCGTTCTTCTCCTGCTCATTCTGCTTAATCGTGGCGAACCTATTATTCCAGACGAAGCTCCTGTCCTTTCTGGCCGCGCCAAAATACGTAGACAGGCTTCAGACGCCGGATAATCTTATCGACTTCGGGTACAGGGTTTACGGGGAAAGCAGGTACGAACAATATTTTTACGGCACGGCGTTCCAATACTACATGAAACGGGTCAATAGCACCCACGAGTGCCTGGAGATGCTGATAGCAGGCAACTTGAAAGTCGCCTGCGTGTGCGACTGCTGGGCGGGTAAGATCTACGTGCGCGGACACAGACTCGACAAGCGGTTGTTGCTCTTAAAAAGCAGGCAAAACAGCAGGTACTTCGTCTACATCGTCCACGATAACTTTCCACTGCTAAAGGCGGTGAAATACGTGTATAAGACGCTGCAGGAGGGCGGAATTATCAAGTACGTTCAGACGCTCTTCTTTCATGTGAGATCAATTAACTATAATGCGGTGGATGAGCGTGTTTTCGTTATGACTTTCAGTCAAGTTTCCGTTGGCTTTCGATGGCTTGTGTACGGACTGGCGACCGCCTGCACAGTATACTTATGCGAACTATTCGTTAATAAGTGTATAAGTAAAAAGATGAGAAGACAAGTGACCAGGATCATGCGATATATTTATGAGACGCCGATTAGGTCAGTTGAGAATATATTGGTGAAACTATGAAGATTGACAAAAAAGACTATTTTAAGAGACATTATTGAGAGAAGTGAATTTTGAATTTGGATAATCGAAGGTCCCTGCGCGGACTTCTTAGCGACCACGTTGTGTGTGCAATGAGTGAGCGTGAATAATTTTATTCATTTGGTTATTATATTAACTCGAAAAATTGGTGAATCAACATTTGGATATGTACATAATTGACGTTAGCTCAGGTCGGCGAGAGCATGAGGATGAGGAATAGGTTAGGTTAGGTAAATAAATGAATGTGTGTTAAACAAATAATTTAAAGTTAAAATACTATCAATATCATAAACGGTAGAGCAATTTTAAAAAGCTAAAGAAATGATAATAGAATTAACTAGGAGAGGGTCAGAGATCCGGATCACGGATTCGACTGAAACTTTGAGATATCTTTTTTGATATAGAAATATGAAGAAAGCTGCAATATTAGACCCTAATGCTAAAAANNNNCTTAAAAAATACCT
>JAPYZO010004299.1:0-11457 GCA_030522905.1 Torymus flavipes | reverse complement strand
TCTCTCTCTCTCTCTCTAAGAGGTGGAAGTCATACCTTTTGTGGTAAAACCGATTGTTTCGCATAAAACGAAGCTCGTGGCAGGTGAATGAAAATTTTAATAATAAACTACAAAAAAACTTTTAAAGTTTTATTTATTGTAATGATGATTGATCAGCATATTGTTCAAAGGCTGCGCAAAGACTGGTCACTAATGGAAAATCAATTGTTAATAACTTATTTTTTTCTTAGCAACGGTTATTACTTATATACAATCAATAATAATCAATTTATATAAACTCTATTTTTTTAAATCCTGAGTATTTACAATATGTCTTCGTAACACTGGTACATCAGATATGCGATAGGTAGCTGTTTTGGTCAACCTTAAATAATAAATAGCAATCAGTTTAAAAATAGGCTATTGCTATATCTACGATAGATCGTCATTCCCACAATATCCGCCGTAAAAGTAAAAGATTTAATCCAAGCACTAGATACTCTCAAGATAAAAAAATATACAATTATTTAAAATCTGTCGTCGATCTCAAAAAAAAGAAAAAAGTAAATTATATTTGTGTACTGCAACAATAAGTTCACCTACAAAAAGGATATTTTTACTGAAAGTGTCGTGATTACCGCCACCCTTACCGTCAAATATAACCATTTTAATTAAACGATTCAATGATGAATGTTCTAAAAGCTATTTTGAGAATTGATTAAAAAAATAATTCTCTTTCTTGTGTGGAAACAATTATATTCCACATTAGAGGGAGCAGCTTTTCTTAATATTAATGTTACTTTTTAGTTCTTTTTGTAAAATTCAGATAATGCCATTAAATCACTAATATTTTTCCATGTACGGTGTACGAAATCGGTGTAGTAGATCAAATTTTGAAATCATCATTTGCCGTCTGCCATGCACCGCATGTACTGTGTACGATATATAAAGTACATAAAGTGTCCTTGAATATATCATTTATCATACAGACATACGACACAAAAAAATAATAATATGCTGCTAAACCCAAATATTCTCTCAATGGCGCTCTCTCATTGCAGTATTTTGAGATATCCCTAACTTAAAAAAATTTGAGATATCTTCAATTTAAGGTTAAAATTTTTTGATTAATCTAATTATAGGTCATGTATGATAATAGTCGTGCCTCAGGAAATTCACTTCGAAATAATAAATTATAATTTTCGGTCATCATATCTCATAGAAGAGCAAATTTAGATAATTTATTTTCAATGTTTTTTGAAGAAGAAAAATTTTCTCTGCAAGAGAAAAAAATGTACGAACTACGTTGTCCTGTAACTCTAATGTAAGCTAGTTTAGAAATCAAAATTCAGTTGAATCAAAGTGAGAATGTAAGTTTATAAACATATAAATATACTAAATTTATTACACTTACAGTTAAAATTGCGATTATGTCAAAATCGATGACGCAAGGCTTCCTGAATTTTGAATAGGTGTGTCATTAAAATTATAATTCCAACTAATCTATCAGTTTTTTTTTTAAATAAGAAAACAATAAGCTAATCATTTGTGCATATGTAAATATTTAATGTTCCCCAAAAACAATTATTATTTTGAGTAATTATTATATACATATAACAAGATGTGAAATCTAAACAGTTACTACAATCTTGTGACTACTGCACTGAAAAATTCACTTGTTATATTTCAAGGATTAGAGGATTTATACATGATATTTCGGCGCTAGATTAAAAAAGCTTTAGAATTTAGACTGATTAAAAGGACGAGTAATAGAGCAAGAACTGTAAACTAAACTACAACTTCTTCGCAGACTGCAGATGTATATAGCGTGTTAAAAGAGTTAGCAAATAATAAGCATACTTTCTTGAGAGAGTTCCATTCTTACTTAACTAGTCAAAAAGAGCGCACTTTCTATTTCTCGCTTATTCGCAATATATATATATATATATATATATATATATTATTAAGAGAAAGAGCATAAATAAACTAACTCCAAATAATGATTATGCTTTCGAATGTAACAATTATTTTCATACTAATTGTAAATAAAAAATTGACAGATCGAAAAAACACTCCGAGCCGAAAGTCCAAGGCATTAGGCGATTGAGCAGCCGTATACCTCTAAATAAATCTTTTATTCACAAGCATAATCTAGTTATAGTAAGGAAATATTAACTGGGAATAGATCATGCATGTAAAAAAACTACTTAAGTTTAGAAAAATCTATAATTGTAAAAAAAAATCTGTGGTAAAAAGATTTAGAACAATACTTAAGCAATATCACACATTTAGAATTTCGCGACTTCCATGTGGAACGCAAAAATTTATTTTACGGCCTTCAGACAAAAAAAAATAGTATATATACTACCATGGACGTATATTGTATCATTCTCGTTCGTGCGTCTTTGGTGGCCTCGCTATGCTCGGCCTCAAAGCTCACACTCGCTGAGAATGATACATCCTTGGTACATAATGTACTATTTGTAGCACTCGATGAAATCAAGCTTTTTTTAAGCGCTTCGCTGTAATCGAATCTTATTTCTCCCACTAAACCACATAATAGTGTTGCGGAATATTATGCACGATAGTACATGTCGATACTAGTGCGTGAAAATGATTTTATCCTCTTGTGGATGGTTGCGCCCGAGCTAAGCGATTTTTTACCTTTTCTACGCTCTTATTTAATCGCAATACCATCGTAATATGGAAGCTATATGCTAAAGATTTTTTCTCTCAGCTTCTTACCATGCATGCGTACGTATATATTTTATATATACATATAATACAATAGCTTGCGCTCATACGGAATTTTGCCCGCACCACTTATCGATTGGGTCGTTCTTTCGCTTGCGCGTCCTCACGTCTCCACATACATCCTTGAGTGGAACGTCGCGGTGCTTGCGGTCGTCCGGAAGAAAAAGTTGTCAGGGATGATGAATGCCGATCCATGCGAGCCAATCTCCACTCGAAGCGGAAGACAGCAAAGGGTGCGGCGTGCGCAAATGGCCTTTTATAAGGAATCATCCTCCAGCAGCTACACTCTTGCTGCTTGGGTGATTGTGCGCGCACGCGCGTGTGTATGCGTGTGATAAGAATGCGAGGGATGTCGATGTCAGAAGAAATAAGGTAGTCTCTGAAATGATGGCAGAAGCGCCTAACCTAGGGGTAACGAATTATGATGAAATTCTGAACAGGACTTTTTTTGCGATATACGTGGTCAGAAAAGAGAGTGAAGGCAAAACGGTTTGGGTATAAATATTTGGTCATACAAAGAGTTGATTCCTTTTTTCTATACCCTTGGGATTTGTATTATTTTTTATATTTAAGGAGGTCGTTTGAAAAATCGAAATATATATTTTCAAATAAAATTGAAATACCTGATAAATAATGATTATTGCAATCTCCATGCGAAATTTTGAGATCGCTTAATGAAGACATAAATGAATATGACATTATGAAAATCGAGGTTGGAGGTTACATAATAATAGAAGCTTATAAAAAATTTGATTTTATTTCATATTTTATCATAATATTCATACTCCGTAATTCTACGGAGAACATAAAATAACCTAGGTACGAAGATACAAACGGCTGCCAATTCATTATTTTACAAATTTTGTTGTCTTTTTAATTTTATTTCTAACTATATAACTAAATACTTTTGGATGATTTTTAACTACTAAATACGCCTTAAATAATCGATTTTTGGTTATAATGCAATAGAATTTAATTTTATACATAAATATTAAATACAGAAGTGGTTTTGTATTTGTAGTGGAGGTATAAGGTTCTCCTGGCTGGTAGTGTTCTTACCCATATTATACGTAAAAACGAAGTTTTGTGTGGACAGCGGGGGGTTGACGCAACGAGCGAAGCGAGGTCAAATCGAGCGACAAAAATATTGGTTACAAAAATTTCTGCAATGAAATCAATCATCAAAAATACTTTAGTTTGGGTGTTTGGAGTTGTTTAAAATTTTTTCTTTAATATTTCAACTTAACATTATAATTTTAAGAAAGTATATAGTTATATAAAGCTCTACAAAAAGTTTATAAAAGTATAGTATAATGTATTTAAATTATAATAAAAATTCACATTTCTGTACGTTAACTTTACCGTTTCTACATTGTTAAGAAGATAAAGCTGTATTAATGCTTTCCTAGTGCTCTTTTTGGAATAGGTATAGGAAAGCCATAAATGTATTTGAAAACTAAATTTATTGATTTAATTTGAAATGCACGAGTTTGAAGATAAGTTTATTACTTACTATGTCGCAAAAAAACATGTACCAATAGCGTATATATAGACCGCTTGCATAGACGCTTTTTCGAGTGTTTAATTTCTCCACTAATACACACGCCACCGACGGATATGTATAATATTGGCATTGGGCACGATGACAGCGACGATTATTGGCCATGTATATTTTATTCACGCTTTTGTGCCCAACCTCGGTCTCGTGCGCTATTGTTGTATTCAAATTCGCATGTGCGTATAGGGTGCAATGATAATGAAATCGAGATAATCGCATCGGAGTTCGATTATTTTTGTTCCCGTGTCTGCACTTGGTTGTTACGTATCCCATTGTGTATTTTTATTAGAATTTTGGATCATTAAAAAAAATTGTCCGTTCGTTTTATTACCAAGCTGACGTTATTGATGCGAATACTAAAGGGGTTCGCAATTGGAAATATTAATTCTCATTTTAAATCGGTCGGTCGGCCGGCCTGGAGCTTTTTCCTGGGCGAAATGCGTCATTGGGGCTTTGTCGGTCGGCTTGACCGCTTATTTATGTATGGACTTTAGCTGAGAGCAGTAACGGGCCGCAGTCGTGAAAGAAGGAAATATTTTTCCGTAAAGTATTATTTCAGTTGATTGTAAAGTGGTATTTTAATTCTTCACGTCAGATATCGTTAAGGTATAGCCGGAGAATTTTTCATTCTATTACATTGTTTAATGAAAAGAATGTTAATTAGTAAAATTAAGTGTTCAATAAAATTGTACATTGCGATACAACTGCTCAAAGTAGGTCATTCCCGCACGAACGTTGTTTGTCGGGCGAGATAATAGTATACGATAAGTATACTATTTTTCCTATCAAGTTTCGTAAAATTCAACTTTGCGCACAATGATAGGATAGCATTTTTGCATATTTGCTGATACATGGGAAAATCTCCAGAACTTTTGACTCGTTTGTCCCTCAATATAAAAGTCGTTTGTCCCTCCTTTTTTTTTATTTATTGCTGCTATTAATTTAGCGTACGAAGCATATAAATGAGACAGGGTGTACCATATTCAATTTTTACGCAAAAAACCATTCCTATAAACCATATTGTTCTGTCGTGAACGCTAAATTAATATCAGCAATAAATTTAAAAAAAACCTGGGACAAATGAGTAAAAAATTCTAGAGATTTTCTCATATAGATGACCGGTTCTCGCAGAGATCGTGCGCAAACAAAAATAAAAATTTTTGTTAACCATCTAAATGTCTTCCTGCGCATCCCACGACTGGCCTTGAATTTTTTCAGATTTTTGGGAGTCCCACAGAAAAAAAACTGTGACGTCATACATATGGCCAGGTCAAGCATTTTTAGCTTTTTTGCCTATTTTCAAGCCTATATATAACTCCAAAACAATGCAAGATCATTCCAAAGCTATTGGAAAAAGTTTCAAGATCATTTTGGTCATTAGAAGACTTGAATGAGCTTTTCTAAGATTTTGATCACAGCTAATGTCAAGCGGATAATCCTTAAAGTAATATAAAATATGCCAGAATGAAGCCATACTGGTGTCAGAATGTTGCAAGAAGTGATTTTAAAAATCACTTTAAAAATCCATTTTTTCATCAAAAACACTCCAAAATCAGCTATTATTGGATTTTTCCGAGTCAATAAATTAATTTAATTAACTTATAATTAGACCAATATTACTTCTTATGTATATGCATGAAAAATAACTTCCTCTTATAAAAGAACACTCAAAAACCAACAATTTGACTATTTTAGACTTTCCTATTCTTGTAAACAAGTACCTATAAACTAATTTTTTGACATTTTTTTTGTTATTTTTTCAAGCTACTTATGACCGGTTTATTAAAATATAATTTTCTCTTTTTATAACACATTTTTCCGCTAAGAAATATTTTAAGAAGATCTCTATAAATATTAAGTTTATTCAGTAAAGGTCTACACCGCAGATTTATAAATATTAAAAATTTTATTTTGACCTGATTAACTTTACAGTTTAAAAATTAGTACTTGTTATTGAATACTTAACTTTTTGTTACATTTTTTATTTATGTCAGCAGATATCAAAATAACCTCAAAATTTAGTTATACTAAAAAAACTTTTTGTAAATTGTATTAAAATTAAAAATCATAGCTGAGCGCCCTAGAGCTCGCAATAATGAACAGTTATTTCTCAACTTGAGGTCGGTAGGACTTGTACTTTTTCCAAAATATTGGAAAAACAAAATCGCAAGGAGGGGGCGACTTCGACATCCCCAGAGGATTATACCGTAACCACCTTGCGATGGACAGAAGAAAATAATATGTCGATTTAAAACAGTATGTAGAATAAGTTATTGTCTTTATTTACGTGTATCGAGTTCTGCTTAGGCCCCATTTTATAACCATCCCACAATACTCAATAGCTAAATTTTTTATATTGATAGATATATATTTAACAAGCCGACATATTTGAAGTTTTACTATTGAGTATTGGGTGGCAATTAGAATATTGAGCCTTAGAGTTCTCCTGAGATTAATATTTTAAAATAAATCAAGAAAGGATCGGAAAGCAAGAAAATTTTGTTTTATATTTAGATATTTCGGAAACGCATTTGTTAAAATGCCTTCTTAATCATGTAATTGTACATTTTTAACAAAAAGAAGGAACAAAAACAATTTTTTTTTCTTAATATTTTAAAAAGATTCGGTAAAGATATTAATTTATATGTTTCTTATTATCCTATAAATGAACGCATATATCTTACACTTTAATCGAAATGAAAATCAATTGCTGAATATTTATATTCCTTGGGACCGTTAATAACTCAATTTTCAAATGAAAGTTGAACGGATAAGGATCTCCCATTGGACGTAAAGAAAAATTAAGAGCACGATCGCTTCGGAAAACTTTTTTAATAATAACTTCACGCGATCCGCTCTGAATACCCATTCGTGAAAATAATTTCTTTCCATAGCATTTGCAATTTTAATTATGCACAAAATGACTTTCTCGCGTCGAGCTCAAAATAAAATTTGAATTTGCTGGTGAATTACTTTGAAACAAGCACGCACGACTCGAATCCCTATGAGGTTTTTGACTTATATATTAGTGCGTGATTAAAACTAAAATATTCTGCGAGGCGCTGCCATGCATGTGCGAGTATAATTTTGGGCGGCTAACAGTCTCTGATTTTCTGACACGGTAATAGAAACGCAACTCAACGCGTCGAAAAATCCGAACGAACAAGCGCTCGTTCGTCACGAGTTTAATGGAGTTAACCGTTTGGATTAAGCGAGCCGTGCAAAATCCTGGACTTGTCTTTTATCGAGTTGACGTCGTTGTAGCCGTCGTCCACGTCGTGTGCGTATAATAACGTCCCTTTGGCTATGCCAAACTTTTTGCTCGCTCTCTCTCTCTCTCTCTCACCCCCCCCCCTCCTTCTCTCTTTTTCTCTCGCTCTCTCTCCCTATGCGTTTATGATAATTTTTCGCGATATTCAGTGAGCAAATCCTCACGGACTCCTGACCTACATCGGCTGAGCGCGAGTTACAACTGCCGCGTCCAGCTCTCGACACAAATCATAGCCAAGTGCGGGAGGTAGGGGGAGAGAGTACACGAGCTCAAGTTTCTTTTTCCGCCTGATTTCCTAACTGGCGTGTAAATACATATTTTCGCTGAAATGCGGGAGATTTATTACAGGGAAAACGCGAGCAAGAGCAAAATATAACGCCCTGTTTTTAGTTTTTTTTTCCAGGAACGAGTGAGAGAAACAAGAGGAAGAAAAAAGAGAAGAGTGGCAGAAAAAAGTTCATTGTTCTTTGAGGAACTTTAACTTAGAGGATGATAACCAATAAGGCTCTGAAATTATCGCTTCGCTTCATTCGAGAGCTAGAAATTTTCGCTAGTTTAGGTTATAACTTCTTTATCCCCACCGAGGAGAAAAACGCTATGTTTATTCCCTACCCGCACTCTAGTTCCCAGCGCCAAGCACATGTGCCCTCGCTTTCGTCTCGGTCACAAACAGCATGTTGCATTGGAAACGCGAGTGAGGTTAGGGAATAGTATGCAGCACTTTTTCTCTTTTCGGCGGGGAATGAGTACGAATTTTACGATGGTACTCATGCGACGACTCTCGCGCGGGAAGAACTCAGCCCACTTTATTCCCATGGTGCGTTATAATAACTCTATACTATAACTATAAGTCTAGAAGAAAGGCTATATGGTTTGATAGCTGCAGATATATAAAGTAACTTGGGGTAATTCGACCACCTTAAGCAGAATATTTTGTTTCTCCTTCTGTAAATGCGTTGGGACAAAATTGTAAGATAATTCTCATTAGTGGAAAATTCAGTACTTCTTGATAGACTATGAGTTCACTTACATTATAATGTAGTTAAAGAACCCTTTCTAAAAAACAATACAGCAAACCTTCAAGATAAAGAAACGTTTCAATTGATTAACTTGATTGCACTTAATTGATCGTATTACATCTTCTCTATATACCCACACGCAACCAAGTCTTTCTCACCCTCTATCATTCAAGTCCGTCTATTTATTTGTATATCTTACTCTAAACTTTGTGCTCAGTCTCTTGTTATGAGCAGCACTATCCTCCCCTTAGAATTCATTGTCGATCGATAATAACTTCATCTCGTGACAATGTATTGTCTATACCTTTTTGCGATGCAAGAGTCTACAAATACATTGTAGGGGCCAGATACAACCTTGCCCATTTAAATTTTAATGTATCAAATGATGCTTTAAAATTTTCGATTATTTCCTTCTTTTTTTTACAGAAAAAACTAAAACGAAGATGACGGGTGAAACATGTGCATAATTTACTATACTGCAAGTTTCTGTAGGGGAAGGACGGTGCAAGAGCGATCAGTAGGAACGTAATTTCCGTGGGATCTAATAGAATAATGGAGCTGAAAATTATCGATGAGCGTGAATGCGTGTGCGCATGCATGCTCATCCTTTCGATCGATGCGAGTTCGCGCGCACGCGTTTGACCTAATAATACCGAAGTCCTGGCGTCCTGCACAACGAATAAGCGCAAGAGGGGCAAAGATGTCACGTGTGTTCTTGTTTGTGTTTGGCGACTCTAATGCTATTTATTAAAATGAAGCGTGCTTTTAGCGTAACCTTCCTCTCGTGCACGTACACACCGCGGTTTGAGTGTACTCTCTTTATTTTGCGCAATTATTTCAAGTTTGCTTGTTAATAACAACTAAGAATTATAAAATTGCCGTGCAAGAACATTTAAAAAGAAACAATTAGCCTTATTTTGATTACTGCTGATACTTTTCATTTGAATTAATGCTTGATTTTGATAGTTATTTTTCTAAAATTACGTAAAAATAATTACGAAAACATATCTTGTTCAACTGATTCGTTAAAAAATTACATATGGAAAATATTTGTGAACAGTTTTGTGTCACTTAAATTTATGAGATTGTATGCAATGAGACGATGAAGTTATTAATTCATGATAGAACGTTTTAAAAAACTTTGGCAAACTACACAAACTTTTTATAAATTAATTTTTAAAGTGTTTATAAAGTAAACTTTGGGAAAGTTAAAAAGACCTTTGAAAAAGTTTAAAATAATTGTTTTTTAATTTTCAATGAATAAAAAATTTGGAGCATTCCTCGACCCACCCACCCTTAATTCGGGTGCTTTCCCAGTTGACTGCTTTTCGAAAGGGCCAGTCGAGTGTTTTTCTAAGCAAGTGACCAAATAGATCCCTTTTTAAACTAAACACCGAGATAACTGGTTTTTCAAGCGATCGTCTGAAAAAACTGCTTTTTGAAACAAAACACCGAAATAGCAGTTTTTCAAAACAAATGTAGAGATAGCGGTTTCTCAAAGGAATCATCTGAAATAGCTGCTTCTCAAAGGCTGAACCGAAGACTTCTTGTTCGCAGTCGCCCAAATTAGCTACTGCGCATACGCACTGAAAGCGCAGTCATATAACTGTCTCGACAAATTAGTAAACTTATTTATAAAATATTTTTATTCCCATCTCAACAAAAATAGTCACTTTTTTCCTTGAAATCCGGGACCAAAGTTAGGCTAGTTCCCTTTTTTAACCAATTTTACATTTTTTGCCGTATTTGCTGCTATTACTGCGTTGGTATTACGGTGCTATATTAAAGCATATAGAGAGCGCGGGCGCATGCGCAGAACTTCAAAAGGTGCGACGCTGTGTGCAATCTACAGGTCCAGGAACTTAGAGGATTTTGATGATACTAGTCTTAAATTATTGTATTTTATTTGATTATAGATTAAAGATTTATATATCAAATTTATTTGAGTAAAATAGTACATTATGTAACAAGGGAGAAAAGTTGCTCTTGATTCCCGCGGGTGGGTTCACCCGAGGGAATCATCGACTTTTGTCCCGAGTTACATATAGTACTTTATTCCCATCTCAACTGTGACCACTTATTATGTTAATATATGATATTAAGTGTATTATTTATTGATATTTGGCTGTTTATATGGAATTTACTTATGTTTTGCAAAAGCGGAAAATATGGCCACATTTCCCTCTTTTCGCGGGAAATATGGCCATATTTCCCTCTTTTGCGGGAAATATTGTCATATTTCTCGCAAACGTTAAATTTGTTGAAAGAGAGAAACACATCTAACTTTTGTCCCGCTTTTCAGGGAAAAAACTGGCCATATTTGTTCAGATGGGAATAAAATATTTTAAGATTCAATAATGCTCAAAACTCTTTTTATGAGAAATATTGTAAGTGTTATATAAACACCATTTAATTATTGAAAAGTCGGCTTTTTCAGTGAATTTCAAAACTTACGTATGAAAACTATTACTTTGATGAAACATTATTATTTGACACTGTCTTAAGAATATTTGCAATAACATTTATATTTTTACTGGGCAATTTATTATAAATATAAAATATCAATATCCGCAATAGCAATACTTAGAACACCCTATATGTCCAAATAAATCACACGCTTAAATCAATTAAAATTCACAAATCTTCATATCAGAAACTATTTCGTCGGTAAACTTAACTATATCACAACAAATGGAGTAGAATAATCATCAAGCAATGGAGTATAAAATGCTAAGCGACAAAATTAAACAAAAAAAAAAACATCCTATGTACAGATGCGTTTACCTCTATAGGGTTTACTTTGTGGAATCACTGGTTGAATGAATAAATAAATAAATATATTACAAAAGATTTTCTATAATAAGTTGCATCTTCAG
>JAPYZO010004298.1:0-11457 GCA_030522905.1 Torymus flavipes | reverse complement strand
CTAACTATAAATGAACATTCATTTGTCCGTATCCAAACGTCCGTTCGTTTATAGTTAATGACGATTCTTAACAGTAAAGATTTTCTTCTCTCTGTGTACCCAACACTTTATAATGATCACCAATGATCTCGCACTTGCAGTTTTGCAGCATCCGAACTAATCCTCCTATAGATAAAAAGCTACATCAAAACGAACTAGATTCCGCACCACTACACGCTCGAGAAAAAAAATTCGCGCTCTTGCTCACCCCAATATAGTTATCCCGAACCAGCATTTTCAGACAGCGATGATATCATCCTACTATGTTATATGAGCGAGTTTTTATCACCACGCGATTACAACCGCTGCAATTACAGACCCGGAATAATAGAAAAAATATGCATGAACGTAGCGCGTAAAAACGTGACCGAAAAGCGCAACTCGTCTTTCGCGTGCCCTCTCTCCCATTATATAAGCATTAGCATGAAAAAGAAATCGCGAAGCTTGATCTTGACAATGCGAACGTCTCCCCAGCGACGATTACATTGCCGTCTCTCTGTTATTATAATAATGGTATTTTCAAATATTCGCCGCTGATTTACTATTAGCGCGCGTGCGGAAAACCGCGGAGATAAGCTGTCACGCTCGAGCGCAGCATGTGAGATAACTAGAGTTTATCGCGACTCATTTTATCGGTATATACCTATATATACACTGTTTTCGACGATTCACGCGTGTTTTCGTTCCGTCAATTACAATTTTCGAAAAAATCACGGCATCGTCTGATTTTTTCCGAAAAAGATCTGACCACGTCTCATATAAATATCGTCATCGCTATATCACATGGTAAAATCCGTATCCGCTTCTCTCTACTATCGATGAAAAATTACATAAGCCCAGCGAATGTTTGCAATATTCGCGCATATATATACGAAAAAAATGCCCGCCGCGCGCATTATTTGTTTTTTGCGTAATAGGATTTCTCCCGATACGTTTCCTCGAGCATATAAAGTCAGCGCGGCGGCCGTGGTGATAGCATCGCGGACTTTCGTATAGGCTACTTTCCATTTTATTTTCTACCGCATTTGTATACATGTATATGTACAGGCGGTTATTCTGTTTCCTTTCCTGCGGACGTCCCGCGGGGAATTAGTGTCGCAGGCTTTTTTTTATGCCCCGAGTATAGAAATTTAAATAAATTGAATTGAAAATTTTCTATAATTTGATGTCAGAGTGCGGAAAAAGGTAATTGCAGCGCGTTAAAATTTCACGGTGATTTAAATTTTTATGTATAGATTAAGTAGAATCGAAGGATTTACCGTATGGATCGGTGAACCGATAATTTTTCATTTGAAGATTCATAATTTTTTCTCAAAAATATTTACATATTTTAAACTATTAATGAATTAATATTTTATTAATAAATTAATATCAAGATAGAAGCAAACTTGAAAAAAAAAATTTATTTATAATCATTTTTTAGCTTTCTTTTCAGCGAACCAACCACTATTGAAAACGACTCGAACATAGCAAAAAAAGGCACAATCCCTTTTTTCCCACTAAAACACTTAAAACCCTCAGCCCAATACCACGAAACAAAAAAAAAACCCACGTCCCTTCTCCCAAATACAAAGAAAGCAGTCGCGAGAGAAATCGGAGCGCCACCAAAAAAAAAATACAACGCCGAGTATAGAACTGGTTCTCTCTAGCCGCTACTGTACGAGAGCAAAAAAAGGATCCGCAGCAGCTCGCACAGCTGATCCGGGAAGCCGCGATTAGTCACACATGCGAGCGTGCGTCAGAAGTATACGGTTATATTATTTTTCGGCCGCTCCTTCGCTCCAGCCGCGCTGAGATCAATGCCTCGGAAATTATATACGCGCGTCTGTTTTTTTTTCTCTCGCGCTCGCGTCGAGAGAGTGAAAGATGCTAATTTTATCATCTATTAAGGAGTCCCAAAAGAAACTTATTAAAACTTTGCGATATCTTGTAACTTGTATACATATATATATACTCTTCGATAAAGCTATATTCGCGGTACTTTTACTTTCTTTCGAGACGCGATAATTTACGGCTTGACAAGTTAATTAATTCACTGTTCTTTTTTTTTTATTCACGCCCCGCGTTGTTTATCCTCTCCTTCATATAATAGACTTTTCAGTTATGGCGGGAGAAAAAAAAGCACACGTGCTTATTGACTTTGTAAAAGAAAGAAAGAGCGTGCAAAAAGCTGCAGTTGGAAAATCACTTGCGCGCGCGTGCAGGTGACCTTAACACAGATAGCGACGTAAATGTCAGGTAGCAGGTAATACTAATTACTTTATTAACTCTCCGATGATAAAAACTGCATTAAACTTTGAGTGCGCGGATTTTCCGATAATTCGGCGTCGCACGTGCCACGTAAATAATTCGTATAACTATATATTTCAAGAGGATTCGCAACATAGTATGAGTGAGTGTGCGTACGTCGAGTACCGCAAGTATAAGCATATCTAACGTCA
This sequence comes from Torymus flavipes, assembly GCA_030522905.1. Classification (NCBI taxonomy): domain Eukaryota; kingdom Metazoa; phylum Arthropoda; class Insecta; order Hymenoptera; family Torymidae; genus Torymus; species Torymus flavipes. Next base: position 8,977 of record JAPYZO010004298.1, on the reverse strand, counting down.
AAAGCGTTGAGGTTTTGAAAACAAATTTTTTTTTTATAAGTAAGTACACCAAAAATACTCTTTTCGAGCCGCGAGTCAACGAATTCCGTTCCAGAAGCAGATCCAACGAGGAAGCGATATCAGCGCCGGCAGATGTATACACGCTTAAAAAATGTATCTATGTATAGATTCGAATAAGTAAAATTCACTTGAAATAAGTAAATGCTCACTTATTGTAAGTAAATATACTTATATTAAGTGCGAATATTCACTTATTTCAAGTGAAAATCACTTATTCGAATTTAGAGGGTATGCATCGCAGCAGGCACGGAAGAACACAAAGATAGTATGGATTGAGCATTATTGGTTAGGCCAGCAAAAACTCTTGATGAACATTCCCGTGACGCAGGCTATTATATACTGTCAATATCTTTTTGCGCATACTACTACTACTACTCTCGCTGTCGAATCCTTTTTATAATCCGGCGGCGCAGTTATTAGGACAAGGTTCGCTCGTACCGGTTTCACATATCTCTATCTCTCTCCGCGTTTTTCTCCGACGAGAAATTCGAATACGTATCATCTTATTATAAGCGCACATATATATCTGCGTGTCATTGCATGGGGAATAGAGTAGTGTCAAGGTCCGCGGTTCGTAACCTGTTGCCATGAGGTCCGCTGCGAGAGGATTTAAAATCAATTTCAAATTTTCGCGCTTTTTTCAAGCAACCATCAATATCACAATCTTATCGCACGCCTCACAGGCCATCGTTATTTTATACGAGGACTATAGGCGAATCCGATAGCCTACAATGTTATTGTTTTTAAAGCAACCGGTGTGTTTCTGGTATATATTATAACCAATGACACAGTTCGTTGCGACTAGTTTCGAAAAAAAAAGTATGTAATAACGAAAAACTACTGCGCGCTTATATATAGGAAATCGCCGGTGAACGATATTACACAACGCGCGTCCACCAACAATGACGATAATAATACGCAAACACACAATCAGCATTTTTCCACGCGCTTATACTACGGTCAACACACCTCTATGAAAATTTACCATCTCACCTATACCTCGTTCCCATCAAAATAGAAACAAGATACCAACCTGGCTTGAGATTTCTGATGTTCCACGTCTTCACCCTATACCTGATATCCCTGAACTGGAGGTCGACTTCCGGCCTCTTTGGGAATTGGTGTTTCTCCTGCATGAAGTAGTTGTTGTTAACCTGACCGCCGCCGTTAGCGCAGACCTCGCGCACGTCGCTACGACTGCCGTTGTCCGCCTGGCAGCAGCTTAGCGAGGAGCGCGACGGCGAGCAGTGGGTCGAGCTGCTGCTGGCCATTTTAGCAGTTATATGTCTTATATGTACGCGTTGATCGAGGGATGATTGCGGCTGAGATTGGGTTGGGCTTGTGTCGGTGATGGACCAATTTTGATCAAACGCGGGAGCGGCCCATAATGCGCGGATGCACACCAGAGGTCACTGACACTGGAACAGAAAGAGAAGAAACTTTTGTTATAAAAATATGCTTGACTTAAAATTTATAGCTCGAAATGTCGATAAGTCAGCTATTATGTAATACCGGGCGAGTGTCACAGCTGATGCAAGATTTTAGCATTTAAAGCCTTCGGAAGTGATCATCGCTAGCGCCAACAAGTAAACTCAACAAAAGATTTAAAAAAATCTTAATAATCTTAATTCCCATCCAAAAATTGTATAGCCACAGACAAGACCGACACTATCCGGATAACCTTCTTACTCGTGAAACTCCCATCCCACACTAAACGAAAATTTCTGCACCATCGCTTAATAATCCCACGCTACTTTATTCCAGCAACGCATGAAGCTCGGAAAAGCCTGCGGCAATTCACCGCGCGTCGCGACCTCAGCGCGCGCAAGAACAAAAAGGTCGATCGTCGCTGGCGATATATAAAGCGAAAGTTATGGGAGTTTTTCCCGCGACGAGGCGCGTGCGTGTGCCGTGTGTGCATAACGGAAATTTACGAGGATCGTGCCTGGAAAATTAAAAACCGCGATGTGCCGAGCGTACGTACTTACGCGTTTCCGCGAGCGTCAAAATGTATGTATATGTACTACTGGCGCGACAGTGAGTCAAGGGCACCGCGCGATTGTGGTTCGTCGATCGGAGAGTGAGATGCGGAGTAAGTATAAATGCTTGGGAGAAAGAGATTTGTTGCGCTTTGTACACGAGAGTGAATTATACAGTTTGCCGGAGAACTTGAATGGTATATAAGAAATTATTTATATACGTGCGTTTAATTTGCAAATATTCACATTCTCGTATACGATAAGAGATAATTGTAAAAATTATACGTAAAGCTACCACAGACTGTAAAGATCCAAAATGTTGCCAGACTTTATACGAAATTTTGCTAGAGGTATAGAAAAATTGACTATATTATACTGTATTTTAAAATTAACCGTAAGGTATGGCAGTTTTTTAGGTCTTTATACAGCTTTAAACTTTTTTTTCTCGATGTATGTATAATTTTTATATATTAAGAAATCTATTTTTAACTATAATTATAAGAAGGAATAGAAATACCACGTTACACGCGTTTAATGTAACAATTACGCACTCTCTTATACTGTCAATACGCAGCTATCTGTTAATAACCTGCACTTGCCCATACGCGCATCGCCATAATCACACGCATCAGCGCACGCTGTCTTTTTGCTAAAAGTCGCAGAGACAATGCCCAACCTATATGTATATGCATATACCACACCGAAAAGCAATTATTACCTAACGCCTCGTAAAAAATCAATGACAACAAACGTTAAAAATGTTACCGCAACGCGCTGTAAAAATCACTTCCAACTGCGCGTTGTTGTTACTATACGCGTATACCATTTTTCAGAGAGCCAACAATGAATTATCAAGACAAAAAGGATATACCTGACGATTAAACGACGCGACGCGGCACATTAGCGACTGCTAAACCTACACACACGCGTGGCCTCGTAAAAATCACGATTCACAAATTTAATTGCTCATAGTAAGTAATATACTGCAGAGCATAAGGTAGCAAGGACCTTCTACTGAATTATACACAGTCGCGCTCGTGTTCTCGCGGGACAGCGCGAGAAAACTCTTCGTTGCGTAAGGAGTGGCTGGGTGGATCGGAGAATCCTGCGGAAGTGCGGCTTTTCTTTTGTTCGCGATGTTTACGAGGAACGTTGCCTGTCACAGGAGTAATGAGGCGGGACGCCCGCGCTCTGGAAAGTTTCGTTGCGGCTGTATATGTACTATAGGCAAGTTTTCAAAAGTATTGTTGTGTGAAATTCGTATACAACTTTTTTTTTGCGCACAATGACTTTCCAAGTAGAGAAGAATGGGGGCTAGCTGGCTACTTGCTATTGCAAAAAAATTGATGTCAATGCTTGCATTGCTTTTTACATTGCACTACTCGCGGGCTTCACAATGAAGAGAGTATAGAGCGCGAGGCATTGTTTAAATCACTTAAGGCGTTCGATTTTAATTGGTTAAGAGTTGTGTAAAAGGAAGAATTCTGACACATTTTTTAATAAACGCAATATCATTTTTCTTCGTTCTCAGAGAATATAAAAAGCGCACAATGCCGCATAATAGGAAAAAGAAATAGCAAAGAATATATGTATATATAAGTTATTAGATAATGCATAGAAAGAAATATATCAGACAACTGTTACCTTGAACTAGAGAGCTTGCGCAATGAGAAAATGTTATAAATTACTATTACTTGTACCACCGTGTATCCGTGAAATAAAAAAAAATTATCAAAAAAGAATCATGTGTAAATATAGGCACCGTATAAAGTGATATTTTAAAAACTCGACTGAGCGAACTCTTTTCTTCTTTAACGAATCATATGCGGCCGTTCAAGTTTTACATACGATTATCGGCCGCGAGCTTCTCATTAATTATGACGCAGATGAGCTTGTCAGAACATCGTGGAAAAACAATCATTCACTATTTTACACCGATTCCCAGAGTACCCAACTAAATCGTCAAGGTTACCACTGGAAGTATAATGCTATTGATGATCAATTAAAGACACTCCCTCTAGTAATAATTATTACAAAATGTAAAATAGTTGCAAAGTTTTTCAAGTGTATTTTTAAAACCTCTACGGTCTCTAACATTTTATCAAATGAAGTTTAATCTATAGGTATAGCAATGAGTCACGTTTAATTACCGGCAATTAGCCGATTTCTCTTCCCCAGGATATATACATGAAAAATGAAAAAAAAATACAACAATGTCTCGAGCGAAAAGAGTCACACAGCGGCGAAATGACAAATGAACTCATTCTTCGTAACCGATAATTTTAAAACGATGCAACAAACAGTGCTATTATACAAGAAATGAGAAGCTTCGCGCAAGTTAAGTACATAGTTTCTATAGCAAAGGAAATGACATAACCTCGGTGGAGCTTTAAAACGTGAAAAAAGAGAGAATTAGATCATCCATGAAATTTTATATATTTTAATTCACTAAAAAAAGACTTTATCGAATAAATTTACATTTAACACCTCGATTCGTTGTAATACTGACAAAAATAATACAAGAGTGATAAAAAATTATTAAATTTTAACACAAATTGCATTAATTTTATTGATTATCCTGCGATGCTTCAATATTATTTTGCCAATTTAAAAAAAGAAAATTAATCATCACCGCAGTCTCGCGTTTTTACAACGAACCAACTTAAATGAGTTTCAGCGGAAAAAACTGAGCCGTTTTCACCACTGAACATTTTTTTTTTCTTTCCACAATTTCCTGTTGCATTCAGTCGAACTTCCGTGCTAATTTTAAAGAGTGACTTAAAAGTCACAAGAGCCGCGCGGCTCGTCGACTAATTTAAATCTCAATAACTGTGAGCTTTGTGTAACCAATTAAAAAATTCTGTTGATTTATTAGTTTGAAGAATTAATCAACACCTTAATGTTGTGTGTGCTTGAGTAAAAAATTCCCGATTAATCGTCGTTTAATAAATTAACAAAGATCGAACAATGTATAAAAAGACACTTTATCGCCTAAAATTTCAGTATCCCAAATCCAGCCTACCGACTCACCGACTAAACTCGCCAAAAAAATAAAAAGACGACCACAATTTCAACAAAAATTACAATAATTGCGCCATTGACTTGAATCGTACCCAAAATGTTGACAACTACCACACACACATAGAAGCCCTCCACTAACCTCTCCTCAAAACTCTTTCTGCTCTTCTCCTCCTCCGCACTTGAATTTCGAGTGACCGACTCTCAACTTCAACACCGCCACTGACGCACTCGCACACTGACTGACTTGAGACTCTGGCTGACGCCGACACGGTGTATAAGTATTGCGTTATAAAATAGAGACGCGCGCGAGAACCGTAGGAGCCCGCGCTCGCGGTGACACTGCGCTCTTGAAAGTGCCAGCGCGCCGATAGTATGCCTCGCGCCGACGATAACGCGTGGGAGAGAGAGGGAGGGGAGGTAAGAGGTGGTGCGCGTTATTGCCGGCGCGGCAACGTGGTGAGCGCGTGGTACTGATCCGGCGGGGGGTGCGAGTAGTTTTTCATTGTTACAGTTATAAGTCGATTATTATATAATTAGTGATCTGTTGAAGTTGAAAAATAACCTTAATAATGGCAAAAATCTATACGAGTTTCAAATGTAATGATAGAAAATAATATACTTGTATACGACTTTGTGAATTAAATTGTACCAAAACATAAGTTCACCGTGTTTCGAACTTAAAACGTTTACTAAGAGCAGAGCTCCATTGTTAGCTATAGGTGGGTGTAAAGAACCCGTTGGTTAAAAAAAAAAAACTGGAATAACTAATATGAAAATAAATTAATCCTATCATAACGGTATTTTATAGTAATGATACATTTCTACGTCCGTATTAAGATAGATCCTATATTACCAGTCATTTTTTGGTTTAATAATATTAACTATCCAACCATAATTAGAAGAATTTATTGGAACGAGTATTATATATCCGTTTATATAAAAAACGTAATTTACATTCTTTTCTTTTTGTTTATGCTAAATAGTCACTTATCCAATAGTCACGGTTATCCCCCTTCAAATTGATCGAGAAGCTTTAAAAAAAAAAAATTCAGGTACTTAACACACTCATTATCTAATTATCAAAATCGTTGAATAAGTCGATTACTTGTGACTTCTTTGAAAATTTTTTCTCTCAGTTAAAAAATAAATCTTTAGCTAACGAAGTTACTTGTCACTAAAGACTATATTGGCTCTACGCCATATAAGAAATCTTTTCTTCTAATCTTTTTGCAAAGTATATTTTATTGCAAAAAATAAGTCGCACAACTGAACAATAACTATAGTTATATACAATACATCGCAACTGATGTAAATTTTCAAAAAAGTTGCATAATTCAGGTTACATCGAGTCTCAATTAGTCATCCTCTAAAAGTTCCTACGACGACCCTGTCCTTTCCACCTCCCTAAAAACCCATACGGGATTTCCATCTGCTCCCATCGCGCAGGAACCCATTTCACGAGGCCAATGCCACATGTGCGATTGCTCTGGCACAGTGATTCATAAAAAAGGAAAGGAGAGGAAGGAAAAAAAATATGAAAATAATAAAGCCATCGCTCGGCTGGACTCTCGCGCCGCGCGTCGCATACAGACGAGCTCAGTATATATTATACGCGCCTGGCTTTCCAAGTCGTCCGAGTAAGCATCCTCGTCTTTTTCTTTTCTGCGCCCATTAGAGGATATAGGCAAGTATGAATGTTGGTTTTACGGGCAGGGGAGGAAGACTTGATAATTGGGCATCATTATGATCGATGAGGTGTAGGTTCGAGGAACCGGAGAGTGCGATGCCTTGCCAAATATTTTGATGGATCGGTGCAGGCTGTGGTTTTTTACTGGTATAAGTATATAGCTTGTTTAAAGACCAGTGAGAAGTAACGGTTAGAGGGTGTATTGAAAATATCTCTTACAAATACGGAAGGACAATGTTAACTGGTGAATGTACATGCAAATTGAGTGTGACCAATCGCGATTTGTTTGTTTTACACTAAGAATGCTTATGGAAACAATATATAATAAGCATTTGCAGAAAAATATTTTACAGGAATCCATCAAGCATAAATAATTATAATTGCGAGCGGGTAATGTTTCTCGGTACGTGTAATCATTGCATTTGCGTATTATATTGTCAATATTGCTAGCGAAGATGTAGCGGAAATTATCCAAGTGTGAATCACGAAAACTTTGACCGCAACTACAAGCATCGTCGAAAATATACTTTTTTTTCGAGGGAAAAGAAAAGAATGTCGAACGATCGTAAAGATTCATTGACAATGGGAAACAACATAACGGAACATCATTATCATCGGGAAAAAGTTTGAAAACAAAAGTGTTGTCACGACATGGAAGTGAAATCACATTACTGCGTCTTTGTCATTTGCCTATAATACACACGCAGTTGGGAATTTTATGTACTTGTTTTGTTGTACTTCGCCTACTTCTTTTGTTAATAAAAGTGCCACATGAATTAACGCCAAGTTATTGCACTGCTATAGTACGTAAGACTCGTCGCTGAATGATAACATAGCTGTGTCGTGTGGCGCTTATTTTTCCTTTTTCTACAATTTATTGATCGTGCGCATTACTCGTTCGCAAAAATTCGGAATCAACGTTGAATTCATAACCAGCCAGTTGCAATCTCAACGAGCGCATTGATCACAGCATAAAAACGCAGGATACGTCCATCACTCTGCTAAAAATCTAGCAATCCTCCTCATTACTATAACCACACTCAGAAAACGATCTTCTTGTACCAACCGAAATCTGCCTGTCGGAGGAGGATTTCCGCTAAAAATATAGAGCCAAGAGAATATCTTCCTATGGAAGGAGGAATTATCTTTCTACAGTAAATGACGATTTCTGTAGCGGGATGATGAATTTCGCGCGAGAGGAAATTTTTTTTGCCCAAGAGGAATCCTTCTTTGTCGCATGAAAATTTTCTCGGGAGGAATTTTATTTTAAAATGGGAGAATCGTTTTTTTGAGTGCAGAATCATTCACCTTATAATACCAACCCACTCTAATATCTCCACCATCCGCGATACATGAATCACGCTTCACTGTTGACGATTATGCCATCAGAGCGCGCGCGCGCGCGTTATCTCGGTTGACGAAAGCTGGGTTTTTTTGCAGCGCGCGATTAGGAGAGACATGTATTATGTTCGCGGAACCTTGACAATGCACGTGCGCGTCTACTTATAGTATACGCAACGATGGAAAATAATTGCGAAAGTTTCGGTAGACGAGCAGGACGGGTCGATGAACTCTCGAGCCCGCCGAGAGTTTTGATGACGAGGATGGTGTGGGGGGAGGGTGGGATTAGAGAGATAAAGGGGAGATGTTTTGGCGAGGAGTGGACTTTGATTGTAGAAAGAAGGGTGAATAGAAAAATTAATGAGTTATGTGATTAATTCTGAGTGTTAAGAACTCTTGATACCTCAAAGAGAGGGAAAGTGTTGACGATTCCGCTGAAATTTTGAATAATGGTATAATAATGTTATCCATATAAGGATAGAGTTTGCTTGAATACTCCCCTGGTGGAAATTTAATCTATTTCTGACTCATAAATAGTGAGGTTTACTGACTTTACTATTACGACATTTTTCTTAGATGCTCCTCTCTATTTCTATCTAGCGATGAAACGATTTTTCCGGTCATATTCGACCATTTAATAGATTTAAAATAGAAAGAATTTTTTTAAATATTTATACAAGCTTGTTCTTAACTACTTCAAAGCTATTAAAGTTAGAGACAAAAAGAAACTGTTAGTCAGTTTTTTTAGATAGGAAATAGCTAATGGGTGGCTTGTTTTTATGACAAGGAATGAGAGAGACAGAATCTAATAGAAAAATATCGGTTTTAGTTAATATCTAAGAAAGGCGTGCTGTAAATGTTTTTTTAGTCTGTGTTTATTGTTTACATT
>JAPYZO010004297.1:0-14164 GCA_030522905.1 Torymus flavipes | reverse complement strand
TTGCTCTATACTCCCACTCACTTTAGCCGGGGGTAAACAGATTAACGAGGCCGGAAACACGCCTATAGCACTGTATACCATAGTGGCCGGCCGTTTTTCACAAAGCAGTTCTCTCTCTCTCGCCGCGTGTTGTATGCATTAGAGGCTGTTGTTGCGTGCGTGTGTATGCGCCGGCGGCTGACGGGTGTGAAAGCGAGAGGCGATTAGATCGAACGGATGGTAAATATGAATATCGCTGTGTGGGTGGGTATACATAAAGTGGCGGTTAATGGGGTTCGTTAAGTCGGTATAATTAGTTGTCGAAGAAGCGTGGCGCTCCACCCCGCGCGCGGGAAAATAGTTCGAGAGAGAGAGAGAGTCAGTGGAAGCCCGCGGAAAGTTTAATTGGAATTAATGTTTGTTACGTGCGATGAGGTGTGGGTATATTTTTCCAAGTTTTTTTTTTGGAAAAAGTTTCGCGATGTATCGTACTGGCGAAATCTCTCGGTTTTTGTATTTTTAATCGACTAGAGGCTAAATAATTGTCCGGGAAAGGGGAGGGAAAAAGTTTAATTGTAGTTTATATTTATTACGTGCGGAATAACGTTGCGCGAGCTTAGAGAGAGTTTTCGAAACTTGGCCGATAAATTAGCGGCTCGCGTATATCTTATTATACTTTGCCTGTATTTTTTTTTTCTTTCTTTTAAACGCTAAATCTTGTATCTTATATAAGTATACACGCGAAACTAATGATTAGTTACGGTTATAAGCTTAATGGGTTAAAAATACACTATAAGGCGCAGGTTGATGGTGCCGATAAAGGAAAAAGCAAGCAAGCCCGGTTATCACGGTCATTTTTTATCGCGGCGCCGTAACGAACGAACGATTATCATTAGATTGTCTTAATAAACTTCGTGCCTGCCAGCCGACGTGCCGGCAAAAATATATTCACCCTCCCTTCCAGCAGCAGTCCACTTATTCCTCGTACAATAACACAAACTATTTCATTACTTCATCAAGCACGAGCGGACGTTTCCAACCAATTAATCGCCACCCAAAACCCAATCAAGTCATCCAGCGTAACGAATCTTTCTTCTTCCTTCCTACTTCCAGCTTCCCCTCCTCTTATATCTCCCGGAGAGGAAAAATCTTCGCGCTGTCATTCTCCCTCCTCGAGAGAGAGAAAGAGAGAGAGAGAGAGAGAAAAGACCAGCTTGCCTTGCGGCATTGATTATTTCGCGCGCGCGCGGGCGTTCGCTCTCCTTCTTCTCTCCCCCTACCTCTCCCGGCTTCTGCTCTCTCGCCCTCATCAAATCGCGGGGGATACAAATCCCCGGCGCGCTATCTCCGCCGATATAATCCTGAAAATTGAGGATACCCTGTCTCAGCTGGATTTCCTCCTTCTCTCTCTCTCTCTCTCTCTCTCTCTTCATCTATATACACAGCTCGAGCGCGCTAGCGTATAGCAATGTATATATGTATACGTAGTAGGTGTATATATAGACACAATACACATCCGACACGTCGTTTTCGCAGCTAAAGAGCCTGAGGGACCTGAAGCAAGGTGAGAAGAAGTTCCCGAAGGCGCCGCTGGGCAACAACTTCCGGCCGCCTCAGCCGCTCCACCACCGGCCCGTCAGGACGAACATCGACTTCAACCTCGAGGTACATATATATATACGTATATATTATAGCAGCGCACACGTACGAGAGAACCGCTTAAGTGCCCCGCCGGATAAATATCCCGGGGAGGAAGAGAGAGAAAAGCGTTTTGCGACGAAAGTGGATTTCCATTTTGGATACAGGCGCGCGTGGCAGCAGCATTCATGCATTATGCAGACGGTTAATATTTATCCGCGGAGGCAAGAAGCGGCTGCTGCTGCTGCTGCTGCTGCTATTGCTACTGAGAAAAATGCAGATCGCCGGAAATGAAAATTCGGAACTGTCGGGGCCAGGAATTTTGCATTCGACTCTCCGAGGATAAATTAACTTTCGCGGCCGTTAATTTTCGGGCAAAATTTCGTCGCTGCTCTCGTCTACGGGACTTCCGGCTCCTGTCTCAGCATTATAGTCGCAGTGTCTTTCACTTAATCGTAATGGACGAACTGTGTTTTAAACTTAATTATCTTAAAGTGGGACTGGAAGCACACAGACACTGACATTATTGCCAAACAATTGTAAAAACTTTCATTAGGAGTGTATCTGCAAACACACTATACTAAAAGCATTTCACAGAGCGCACGTACGTCCTATCGCGGACTCGTTCTACTGAACTAAAATTAGCGGCGCGCGCCCTCTTTAGCAAATTTTACAAACTTCTCGCATCAGCGAGAGCGGAAAACCGAAGTGACAGACACGAGCTCGCGCACATATACACGAGTGTGGTATTTTAAAATCCATTAAAGAATGATCTTATCAAACATCGAGTAGAGAGTGAAATCGATAATAGTCTTTGCTCGCGAGCGCCGCTAATTAACCCCCTTTTAACTCTAGAACGTCAAATAAATTATGAGCTGGGGAGTCGATCACTTCTCTCTCTCTGTACTATAAACAAATTTTCATTCAATTTAATTAATTTCCCCTGTAGCACCACGTTCGCAAATTATACATCGACGCGGATTTGAAATACTAATTTTATTAATAAATTTATAATAGTGCGAGGGGTATATTTGCCCGCTATACAAATGACTTTACTAAATTAACTGACATTTTATGGATTTTCAAGTCGCCGCCGCCGCCGCCGCGGATCGTTGGCGCGCTTATAATAATAAATATGATTTATTATAAATTGAGAAAGGTATATCGTCGCGACCATTTTATATGAATACTGCACGAGTGCTAAAAATGATTAATATCTTAGAGTTGCTATGGTTATTGTATCTCATTATACCGGGATATACTTATATATTATATAGCTGTCATTGCATTTACAAATGGTAATAACGTTTTGAAATGAATCATAAATGAAAAGTTTTAATAATTAAGGTCGTAAAATAAAGCCGCTGTAAAGTCTCGAAAAACTTTGGGAATTTATTACAGGAGATCTAGCGTGTATAAGAAAAAAACCAACGTGTATAATTTTTATGGACGAAAGAGATTATTAGACATTTTGATGACGAGATCAAAATTTTTTTACGCGGCAGCCAGTAATCCGCCAATGGCTTGAAATTTTAACAGCAATTAGTCCTCAACTTTTTTCAACACTTTTTAAATACTTTGCCTTTCGGGAGGTTCCAACCCTCTCTCGAAAGATAAGAGAAAAAATATATAGTAAAAAAGTAGCTTAACGAGACAGCCGCATTTCCCAAATTTTTAACATTACCTCAATTTGCGTTACAGATGAGTCCGGTGAAGAACTGCCCGACCATGAACCGAGACATTTACTACAAAGGTGAGTGCGCTACCGACCTGCACCTACCCACCCACCCACTCACCCGCTAGCTCGCTCGCGTACACACCTCTTTTTCACATCTCCCCTCTTCCTCTTCTTCCTTCTCCCCACAACCGCACCCACCTGCGAAAAAGAGTCGAGTAAACAGCGAGGCGCTTTCTCTTCTGTTGCAGCCAATAGCTGGAAGTAAACCCAGGAACGCTTCGATCGAGGAGCACGATGATGAAGAAGAAGAAGTTAATTCGCTGCGCTTCCCTGCGATATGAACGAGAGAATCGGCGCGTGAAAGAGAGAGAGTGTGTGCGATGTGTGATGACGCTGATTAAAAAAAAACAAACAGACAAACCGCTAACTTTTCGCTGTATAGAATAAAAAAAGATGAAAAAAAAAACAATGATGGGCAACGCATGTAAAACGACGATCGACATATCAAGACGCGCCATCGCGAGGCGCGCTGCCGATGACAATGATGATGATGATGACGCGCGCGCGCGCGCAAAACAATAATAAAGAAAAAAAAAATTAATACAACACGTACGCACACACACGTATACTTCCCACCCCCTTTCTGCGACGAGACAGCACACCGATATATACGTGCATACCATATACACGTATATGCATATACATACACGTGAGCGTGAGTCCCGCGCGAGAGAGAAAGAATGACTGCGAGCGAGGAGAGAAAGAGAGAGCATTAGCCGAAAAAAACGCCGCCGCCGCGAGACAGAATAAAAAAAAACAATTGCTTTGTTGTAACTTATTAGACGTGAACTGCCAAGTATGTTTCCAAGTAAATGAAAAAATATACCTTATAGTTGCATAGCTGAACGAAAAAGAAAAATGACAAAAAAATGCCGACACTTGGAGAAGGCGCGATGAGAGACGCGAGGAGAGAAAAAACGAAAAAAAAAATCTATAAAAAAAATGAATTCTCAAGTAACGTGTAAGCGAGCATATTATATATAAAAAAAAATTCCACGAGTAACGAAAAAAAAGGTAAACTATCGAAAAAAAAGATGATGACGAAGGAGGTGAAGAAGAGGAAGAAGACGAAGAAGCTATGACTATCGTGGCCTGCGCGTGAATTTCGCGCCCGCGCACTCGACGACGATATGCGAGAGATGATATTATTATAAATATATAAATATAAAGTATAAATATATATATAAATATATATATACAACTACGCGCGCGCGACTAATTATGTATTATAAAAATTGCACGAGCGAAACTATGTATATCGAGAATGAGAATGAGAGAGAGAGAGAGCACGAGAGAGAGAGCGTGACATAGGCCGAGAAGAAGACGACGCCGAGACGCTAAAAAACGAAGCCGACGATGCAGCGAGAAAGGGAGAAAGAGGGAGAAAGAGCAAAGTACTTAGTAGAAGAATGCGACGAAGGAGGCATCAGCATGAGCGAACGACGACGAAAAAATAAAAATGAAAGCGGCGGAGAGAGAGAGACGACAGAGACACGACGACGCGGCGTGTGTCGCCCGTGCGGGCGAACAAAAAAGTTTATACTATATTCTTGTAATAAAAAGCGTTGAAAAAGCAAAAAAAAACCCGCGCCCACGGCGCCCGGTGTACTTGTTTCTTTCTTTCTTTCCTCACTCTCATTCACGGGCTTCCCGAAACCGCACACCACCACCACCACCTCTCCTTACTTATCCGCCTGTTGCTCTCCCCGCGCGCGCTCAACAGAGAGAGACGTGCGTGCAGTCGTCATTATACACGCTTCGCCGACTCGTCGTCGTCGTACATCCAAGACACGTACGTATCTCGTCCCTCACCCCCGCATGCATGCATACATATATGGATAGAGATATACACACGACGTCTCACTATACTCGCTCGGCCGATCGATTAGCCTATTAATACGAGGGTGCACGAGCTAGAGAGAGAGGACCAGTGCCGCCTAACTAGGCGCGGAGCCAATTGATCGGCAGAAAAAGCAGAGGCAGCAGCAGTAGCCGTATCCCATATCTACAGACATATATGTATATATACATAGTTACCTACGTGTAGGTAGGTATAGACATCAGCGGGTAAAAGAGAGACTCTCTCGTAGGGGGTCGCTGATCGGTCAAGTGCTGCCGCCCTCGCAGATCCTCGCGTCGCCGCCGCCACCGCCGCAGAAGCGCCACGCGCAAGGGATAGGTAAAAGACCGAGAGAGAGAGTGAGAGAAGGGGTAGTAGCAGCAGCAGCTAGCTCTCTCTTTCTCGCGACGAGGCTCATTGAGCGCGGCGGGAATTGGACGGTGGCGGCACCGGCGGCTATGCGGCAACAGACGCAGAGAGCGAGTGAGAAAGAGAGCAGGAGATCTGGCGCGCGCGCAGTAGTCGTGTGTCCCTTTGTCGCTGCGGCAAATTCCGCACGGATGTGTGTGCGCCGTTGACGAGAGAGAGAGAGAGACCTGTGCGACGAGAGAGTGAGTGTATATTATCCGTGCGTGCGTATCTCTCTCCTGTATCCTCGACACGTTGAGGACGAGTATATACCGAAGGTATAAAGCAGCATCGGTGCGCGAGCTGCATCGTAACACAGTGCGTGAGTGGGTATAATACGGGAAACAAGACTAGCTAGCAGTAAGTAGTTGCGGCGGGATCAGGACGGACGCGCGTACTATGGGAGGCAGGCGGGGGCAGGCTGGCCACCGAACGCGCCGCAAGCTCATGAATAAGCCGTGGAGTAGCTTGCAGCAGCACCCAGTGCCAACGTCGTCGTCGAGGACTACTACGAATGTGGCCTAGAGAGTCACGGGCCGCCAGGTTGCGCGCAGGTACGTAGACATCATCCTCGTCGTCGGGGGAGTGTGCGCAGCAGAGCGAGAGGGAGAGAGAGAATCTGTGCGTGCGTCTCCCTCTCGTGTATATATCGAGGGGGTGCGCGCGCTGCGCCTTGCGTGTGCGAGAGAGTGAGCGAGAGAGAGAGAGAGAGAGAGAGAGAGAGAGCGCGTGATCGATATATAGGCTAGTGGCTGCTGCTGCTGCTGCTCTGCTACTGCTCCGAGAGCGAGAGAAAGAGAGCGTACACAATAATGAGAGCCGAGCCGAGCCCCTACATCCTCACCCTCTTCTTGCCGCAGGCTCATCACCACTGTCGTCAGCAGCAGCATCATCATCGTCTTCAGCGCTGCAGGAGGCTGCTCATCGTCTTTGTCGGCGATGAGCCGCAGCAGCCGTAGTCGTGGTCGCTTCCTGCACTGAACCGAGAACGCCAGCCGCAGTAGCGCAGCGAGAAAGAGAGCGATAGAGGGAGCAGGAGAGAGACAGTGGCGACGGCGGTGGAAGTGAGAGGAGCAGCAGTGGTAGTCCTAGTGCAGCAGCCGCGGGAGCAGCAGCAGCCGTCGGATAGATGACGCGCAGCGAGCCGCTGCTGCAGCGAGGGCGCCTGATACTCGCCCTCTTCCTCCTGGTGGTGGCGGGCTGCGCGCCGCCCGCGCGCGCCGCCGCCTTCCCCGACTGGACCGACTGCCCGGCCGTCTGCCACTGCAAGTGGACCTCCGGCAAGAAGTCAGCTCTCTGCCACGATGCCGGCCTCACATCGCTCCCGGCGAGCCTCGACCCGGACATGCAGGTCCTCGATCTGTCCGGCAATCAGATACCCGCCCTCCAGGCTGAGATCTTCAAGCACGTGGGCCTGCTCAATCTGCAGCGGGTCTTCCTACGTAACGCCGGCATACACGAGATCGACGGCGACGCGTTCAAGGACATGCGCATACTCATCGAGGTCGACCTCTCCGACAACCACCTGACGAACCTCGAGACACACACGTTCACGGGCAACGAGAGGCTGAAGCTCCTTGTATTGAGCGGCAATCCACTGAGGCACTTGAAGGACAATCAGTTTCCACAGCTGCAGCATCTGAGGAATCTTGAACTGCAGAGGTGCTCGCTCGTCGACGTACACGCGCACGCGTTCCAGAGGCTGCCAGCGCTCGAGACGCTCAGGTGAGCACAGCTCTATATACATATATATACATGTGTGTACGTGTGTTTATGTGGTGGGATGTTTGATGGGGGGAGTTGAGTATTAACCCGATGATGTGTGTACCACTCGATATCCTTGTTCAATGTTGGCTTACGCCGGTATGTTAATGTTAATGAAGCCGTAACGATGCTGCAATGTTGTCGGAAGGCTCGCCGACGATTGTGTGTAATGATGTTTACGTAACATTAGATATCAATGTTGAGCTAAGATTAAGTGCTCTTGTATAGATTGTTGCGGTGAGTCTCATTTATTCTTTATGCTTTTCAGTTGTGAACAGAGATATATGTATACCTGTATAGAGAGAGGGAGCACATAGAGAAAAGCGCGGAATTATACGCTGAAACTCGTTCTAAACTCCTAAAATCATTAGCATCCGACGAGAGGAAGACAAACACGAGAGATATAATACAAACACATAGAGAGTAAGAGCAACATGACGCTCGCTTCTTTATGACAATCTTCTCTCCGGTTTTGTAGCGTAGATATCACCCGCCGCGAGAGATTTCATTAACAATACACTGCCACCCACCTCCGCAAAAAGCGGTATATTCAAAACAATGGGAGTTTCTTTTAATCACGTGATTTGTGCCATCGCACGCAAAACACGCCGCGCAGCCCCTCTATTCCGTATGTATATATGTATACACACCACCGAGGGCCGGGAATATCGTATTTCGCCGTTATCGCGCCCGCGCGCCGCAGTCTTCTCTCTCTCTCGCTCCCCTTTTACGCGCGCGCGAAAGTTCAAAGCATTGTTTCTGTCTCGTTTGGAAAGAGGATAGATAGAGATAGTATACGCGAGTTGTCGGCGCGCACAGCGCGAGGTATTATAATATGCAGAGTTGATGGAAATTATCGCGCGAGTGTGTCGGGTTGCTCTCTTGTTGTTGTTGCTGTTGCGGCTGCTGATTTCGAACGACGGCGCGTGCCATATGTATATATGCGTGTTTGGGTGAGGAATTGGGGCTGGGATTGAGGCGAGAATCGGGTTCCCATTCTTTATTCATAAATTGGAGCGAGACGTGGATTAGGCGAAGCAGTATTATGGTGGTTCATTAATTATTTGATCGACCACCTACGTCGTCGTAAGAGTTTAAACAATAATGAGCAAAACAGATTATCAAGGCTTGGAATAATGATTGACGGTTATTTTGATAATTATTCGTATAATTGTCATTTATTTTATTGCGTGTATTAAAAGTTTTTACATTGTTAATAAATTTCAAATGAATTGTTACCACAGATGGCTAATTTATTATTAATTGGTACACCAAATCCCCTTTTTGAATATTAAAAAAGAAACGAAATGTTAAAAGTTTGAAAATTCTAAAGCTGCACATTGTCAATAAATTTCAAATAAATTGTTACAACAGATGGCTAATTTATTATCAATTGGGCACACCAAATTCCCTTTTTGAATATTAAAAACGAAACGAAATGTTACAATTCGGAAAATTCTAAAGCCTCACATTAGGTGCTTATTTTCCCCGCCGAAGAATAAAATATTCACAAGCCGAAAAAAAATGTCGAGTAGTTATTGTCCGCGCGGGACAAGCAACACGGCATTCATGACTTGTCAAAACGCGTAAAATCAATGTACCCCAACGAGAGAGAAGTTGGTACACAATGGGATAGTCGGATATACGCGAGGTGCGCGAGTAGCTAGGTAGGTGGGTACGCGGCAAGAAATTTTGAATCAGTTCGTGAATTATGGTCTTTCTTCTCGCCGGCGCGTGAATGCGCGCTGCTTGCACGTGGGAGGAACCCAAGTCGGGCGACGAGGGAGAACGCCGGTTACATGTAATTAATAAACAAATATAATCGCCCATTACATAATGCACTTCGCTGCAAAAACTTTTAATCCCATTCCGCATGTAACAACGAGCGACGAATGAACTGCGCAGGATCGCTGATCAACTAAGGGATTATGGTCGTACACCTACGCATTGAATTATGTTTATTAATTAAAATATAATTTCTTTATTTTAGGTCTGACCTATATAAGCGAAGAGTATTACGTGTTTTTGTAAGAGGTATTAACACAGTAATTATGAATGGAATTTTTAAAAGCTGTTATAGGAGATATACTTTTGTTTTACTAAACTCATCTAACTATACGTGTAAAGAATTTAGAAGTACACACACTTCCATAACCGATTCCACTCATTTTCCAAACATAAAATCCAAACTTACAACTATACATATTCCAGCTCCATTTACAACTGCTCCACATCCCATTTACTTACACACGCCAACACACACACACACACACAGCCACTATTTCCAAGAACTCTCCGGAATCACGTTTTACCGATACTCCAAAAAAGCATCGCACAATGCCGACATACTTTTCCCCCCTTACATTCTCGAAAACACAACACACGACACGCGCGCGAGCGCGCATGCACATACGAAATTCTTGCGACCTCTGCTCTGCTACCTATATACCTATATTTATCTATATATATATACATATACGCAATCCCTCGACAAAGGCGCGCCGTGAAATTTTCCATTTTACGGCTCGTTGAATTATTAAGATTTCCAAAGTAAATAAGACGGGCAGAGGGAAACGCGGTCACGGACTCCGAAACGCAAAATTTAGCTCTCTCTTGCCGTGAAAAGTCCGTGAAAAGCGCGCGGGGATGATAATCTGGGGAGGCGCAAGAGAGGGGCGAGTGCTGACGTGCCCCCGTCAGAGAGGCGAAAAGTTTTGCGGGGGTGTATACAGTGGGAGGTACGGTGGTGCTGTTCCGATTAATGAATAAGGGAATGAGTGTCTGAAGTGGGTTGAGAGAGAGAGTGAAGGTGGCGTGGTTTCATGAAAAAGGAATGGCTAGATTAGAGGACAATAATTGACTATCTTGTTGCAACTTGTTCGTTTCTCGTTACTTTTAGTTATGCGTAAGGAGAATATTCCATTACCGGTTATCACAGAGATTACGGAGTTTGAATAAAAAAGGCTATAAGAGCGTTGAAATAATTTTAAATCGTGCTTATGATGAAATAGTCCCATACCGTTTTATTATTAATTTCCAAAATCCTGGAATAACGCCACAATATCGTTTCACTGTGAATCCACGTATAATCTTAAATTTTTTTCATTAATTAGATATGAAGTGAAATGAGAAATTTAAGATTCGCGATGAAGTCTTGAATTCAGAGTAAACCATCGCAATATAAATTATAAAACATTTTTACACCCCGTTACTAACCCTGCACTTTAACATCCACAGCCTGGACAACAACGAGCTCGAGTATCTGGAATCGGAAACGATCCTCGGCCTGAAGCGTCTGAAGACCCTCGGGCTAGACAACAACCCTTGGAGCTGCGACTGTCGTCTCCGGGACTTCTGTAGATTGCTCACCACCGGAGGCTCGAGTCGTCTGTACTCTGTGCCTCAGACATGCATTGGGCCGGCGAGTCTTCAAGGCCGCAGGTGGGAAGACGTAAAACCCGTCGACTTTGCCTGCGAGCCAACCATCTATCTGCCTGTGAAGACGATACAGGAGGAGATGAATGGAAACCTGAGTCTGGCGTGTCTGGCCAGCGGAGATCCAGAGCCAGATGTCTGGTGGTTTCTCAACGGCGCGCCGGTTAACGCGACTAGGAGGTCGCAGGAAGAAGCTGGAAATGCAGGTGGGTTAACCGCGTATACGGTCGACCTATATTGTGGTATCGAAAATTGAAAAAAAAAAAACTAAAAAAAAACATATAATATGGCATAAAAAGGTTTTACTTTAATCAAGTCACGTTAAGCTATTAAGCTACAAGCTATCAGTACGAATTCGACTGAAATTAAATCAAGCTTTTTTTATATAATAAAGTTTTATCAAGCCGAGACTTTTATTCCATTTTCTCTGACACACTATTGACCAATTGGTGCACGAAAAAAGCTAACAATGCATTTGGACCTTCATTCAAGATTTATCGCATCGGTTTTTTTTTTATAAATGGATTGATGAATGGATGTGATTGTATTCTTTGTATAATTGCATAGTTTTTTTTAGCTACGATATCGTTTACTCGTCGCGCAAGGTCCGAGCTGTGCCTTGTTATTACGGTATAATTGACCTTTGAACTTATTTCGTACCTGTTAACGAATGAAAACTGCTGCCAATTCCTCCGAAGTAATATTTGCTTAACGTGCACTATTGACTTATTTTCTGTACAGAGCTCGTATACGAGTTCACTGAAAAATACAAAATTAGATTGTTGAATAGGTACTTTACTGCGAAGATAGAGTCGTAGTTTAAACGAAATTACGTCTGTACAATGATGGGAAAGCTCCTAAACACGCGGTTGGAATTTAGAAATTCATGAAGAGGGTATCATATGTCTGCGCCGTAAAGTAGAAAATGACCTAACCTAGTCAGACATGAGCATGTCGTACATCACTTATCGTATCATTCCTGAACTTTATCTCCTCATTTCCATTTTCCTCGTGGCACGAGTATTTGCCTTGTTCAGCCGATAAAAATTTAATATAATAGTTAATAAAGTTGTTGAATACAATTTCCACTAATGGATTCGTTTAATGAGCGCGATATTTCCCGTACCTTTGAACAATTTACTTGGAATTAATTTTAACTTCCTACCGCTTTATTATTAACTCGCTTAATCCTATAAATTAAAATCTCCTGTTTTGTTAGACTTTTTAGGTCGAAGAATTCCGAAATAATCCGCTCGGCCTTACCGTTTGAACGTTAAATATACTAAAAATTTCAAGCACCCCAATTTTCGGAAACTTTAAATTAAACCAACCCTGAAAGTATAAGATGTGTACGTTCATTTCTTCCTAATTTTCAGATCAAATATGTACCTGTTAAACACAACATCGTTCAATTGTAATTTGAACACCAACCCCATTTCTTACGTACTGCATCAACCGAAACTACATAAAAAAGACAATCAGCTAGTCCTTTACGAACATTAAATGAACTATAAACGGCGGAAATGCGGCAACAAAACTATGCCTGCGCACCGACTATAACCACGCGAAGTTTAAAAATCTTCGTTTTTTTTTGCAACTTTGCTAAAGGGCCTTGCGGTCAAATTCTTTCGAAGTTTCTATGTGTATATACACTTCCTTGCACTCCGCACAATGCTAGAATTCTTTGCAACTTTAGCCTCGGCGCTTGCGCGCGGCGAATATCAACTGTACGTCGCGGGCATCCCCTTTCTCTCCCTTAGCATAACGCATTTAAAACTATTGCGCACTTCCAAGAAAGTTTTGCGAGCCTGTCTGAATTTAAGAAAAAGATGAGGGATTTTTTTTTATGAAAAGGTTGTATGTTGATCGCTTGGATATAATAATGTGTGAAGAGGTCTTTTGAGAAAGTATGCGTGGAGTTAGGTATAATAAGGAGGTTGGTTAATTAGGGTTAAAGAAGCAATTAGGGAATTAGGAAATTTTTTAGCAGATTCACGACATCTAGAAAATAAACCATTAGCCATTCGTATTATAGTTGTTTTGTGTGCAAGAGTTATCTTTTTTGTTACCCATTATTATCTTGGGCATATTGAAAGGAAAATTCGGCTGCTCTACGTGAAGGTTCTTCTGTGTAGATCAATTTGATAGATTGCATAATTCGCTCAACAATTTCATAATCAATACTAGAGTAGTCCTCTTCAGTGTTTTCTCTTATTATAACATCATCATAGAGAGATTTAAATCCTACTAAAGACCTGCATGGTTGAGCGTGCAAGTTAAATTCCTTCCCTAAGAGAAGATTTAATGATCTATGACCTTTCCCAATTAGAGCCATAACTGGTTCCTTTAAGCCAATTTCATTTTTATTAATTGAATCAATAACAGCTTAATGGATTCCAAATTTGGTCTTCTCACTGGTTTAGCATCTACTAATTTCCATTCGATAGGTACCTCAGCTGTTTCTAAGATTTTCTTTAAAGCTGCAAAAATTTCAAGTCTAATACCATTTCCAGGAATAATAAGAGTACATTTGTGAACAATAGTGCTGTAAAAGCGTATTCTTGATACTTTTGAAGATATAATTTATCTAATCGGAGTAATCATTACGGTTTATTTACATTATGTTATGTTTCAAATTAAATAACATCTAACAGTCATGAATCCAAGCATAATTAAAGAAGATTCGTTGTTTTTTATGATAGTAGAAAAAAAAATATAGTGCTCGAGCAACTTTCAATAAAATTAATAAATCTTTTTCAATTTTACTTCAATTCTTGTTTTTCAAAACTTAAAATATTCAAATCACATTTTCACAAGAAATAACTGCTATATACAATGATAACTTTAAAAATTAGCTTTTAACAAGTAATGTATAATACTTGTAACATCTTTAAATTCATAATTACAAAGAGAAGTCGAGGAAAGAATTATCTACCAACTGTTTATTATCCTTTGTCGTCACAGTATAGCACAATGCTTTGAAATATAAATTAAAAAAAAGTATTCCCCGCGATAAAATGAATAATTCAATTAAAAAGCCCATTAACATCAAAACAAAGCGAGATCTCTAATTCAGTCGGAAGAATCACGGGCCTTTTATTATACCTCGCAACATTCCCTTCAACGACATTACACGCGTAATTTGTACAGAAATTATTCGATCATTCCGTATACCGGGCTAGCTCGCTCGTTCGCTCGCTCACTTCTTTGAAACCGTATAACACATTCCCCTCCTACCCCACCTCCGCATGAATAAAATACCACATAAAGCTCGGTCGTAAACAACTGTCTCGCGCGCGCGCGTTCCTCGTATAAGATTAGGCGCCCTTCTCTCTCTCTCTCTCTCTCTCTCTCTCTCTCTC
>JAPYZO010004296.1:0-17651 GCA_030522905.1 Torymus flavipes | reverse complement strand
GGGTGTACCCCAAGGATCACACCTGGGTCCCTTACTTTTTTGCGTGTATATTAACGATGTAGTCTCCACTATTAAGCATGCAAAAATCCTTTTGTACGCTGACGATATAAAAATCTTTTCTGTAATCAAATCGCAGAAAGATATAGAAAATTTACAATCCGATTTAAATTCGTTGTCACAGTGGACTAATGAGAATGGACTTTCGCTTAAAATCGCGAAATGTAGTGTCACATCTTTTTATAAAATTAGAACACCCGTAATATGCGATTACTTTATCAGCGATCATTTGCTCGATTTAAAAAATATTAATATTATGTATATATGTAAAAAATGATTTTATATTTATATTGCGCTTGTCACCTCGACGATTTCTATGTATTATATTATATATGTTTAAGGTTCTTTGGCCCGTTTAAATAAATAAATAAAATAAATTACAGGCATCAGTACTACATCCGAGAGATGGACGCTCTTTTCGCAGCCGGTCAAGAGTGCCCGCTTTACGAAGTGCCTGGCCCGAATTCGAAAAGAGCCAACAACTTTGTCAGGGATTTCCTTCAAGTGTTCATATACAGGCTGTTCTGGAAATCGTTGGACACCCCACGTAGGATAAAGATGGACGACATTAAAAAAGCTTTCCCTTCGCACAGCGAGAGTAGTATCAGAAAACGTCTAAAGCTTTGGTACGTCAGATGTAAAGTACATTGATTCAGAGAATAAGTTTCAAAACACGTCGCTGTGATGTTTGTTTTGCTTTGACATCTGACTAGAGAAATTATATTATGTATATGTATGTATATACTTTGTATACATAAATCTGACGTACAAATAGCAGAAGCGTATTGTAATATATATCAAAACTAAATGTCTTGCAAATTGATTGTAGGTATGGATTCAAATTGGTGGGTGATAAAACCGGACTTCCGTCTACCCACGGAGGAAGAAATTCGTGCCATGGTTTCGCCCGAACAGTGCTGTGCTTACTTCAGCATGATCGCAGCGGAGCAGAGGCTGAAGGACGCCGGTTACGGTGAGAAATTCCTATTTACGCCACAAGATGATGACGACGAAGAGATGCAGTTAAAGATGGACGACGAAGTCAAAGTCGCGCCCTGGAACACGACCAGAGCCTACATTCAGGCAATGAAAGGCAAGTGCCTCCTGCAGCTGGCTGGGCCTGCTGATCCCACGGGATGCGGGGAGGGCTTCTCGTACGTCAGGGTGCCGAATAAGCCGACTGTCAGCAAGGTAATTAAACTTTTTCGTCATTCTGTTTTATATTTAGAGTATAATTAGGCATGCAAACGAAATATTTATGGAATAATAATTACGCAGGAGGAGCAAGAAGCGCAACCAAAGCGAACGGTCACGGGCACGGATGCCGATCTGCGTCGTCTCTCCTTGAACAACGCGAAAGCCCTGCTCCGAAAGTTTGGCGTCCCCGAGGAAGACATCAAAAAGCTATCTCGTTGGGAAGTCATCGACGTCGTGCGCACTCTTTCGACGGAAAAAGCAAAAGCAGGCGAAGAGGGTATGACGAAATTCTCCCGTGGCAACCGGTTCTCGATAGCTGAGCACCAGGAGAGATACAAAGAGGAGTGCCAGCGCATCTTTGATCTGCAGAACCGAGTGCTCTCGTCTAACGAGGTGCTCAGTACGGACGAGGGTGAGAGCTCCGATGAAGATAGCTCAGATATCGAAGAGATGGGCAAGAATATCGAGAATATGTTGAGCAACAAGAAGACCAGCACGCAGCTGAGCCTCGAGAGGGAGGAACAGCAACGGCATGAACTTAGACAGATGTTGATGAACGATACGCCGAGTAAGTACATCATTGTTCAAAGTTGAAAATTTTATATTGATAGTTTTTTATCATCTAAAATATCGTATAATCTATTGTAAATTTTTGAAAATAGGCAACCAAGACGACAAAAAGATGAAGGATAAGAAGAAAGACGACGAGGACGAAAACTCGACGTCGAACTTCAATGCCCAGCCTGGTCGCGTGCTTAAGATTCACCGTACCTTCCGCAACCCCGAGGGCAAAGAATTCACGCGCGTGGAAATTGTACGCAAGCCAGCCGTGATCGACACCTACCTCAAGATCCGCAACTCCAAGGACGACACGTTCATTAAGCAGTTCGCCACCCTGGACGAGGCGCAGAAGGAAGAGATGAAGCGCGAGAAGCGGCGCATCCAGGAACAGCTGAGGCGCATCAAGCGCAACCAGGAGCGCGAGCGCATGCTCACCGGTGGCCATCACAGCAGTATGAGCGGTCTTGGCTTCAGCAGCCACAATATCGACGGCCACCATCACAACCATCATCGCAGCAACATGAGCCACCATCTGAGCAACAGCAAGGACTCGTCGAGTAGTCATCACTTCCAGTCACAGAGTCTGGGCGATAGGAGTGGCGCGTCGACACCTGTCAATCTCACTCCTAACTCCAGTCTCCCCACGATAAGTAATTTCCCATCCTCTAGTTTACAGCCGCAGCTGCCGCTGCAGCAACAGCAGCAGCAGCTCGGCTCCTTGTTTAATACTCCCAGTCATAAGCCCCATCATTCGCACAAATCCGGCGATCTGTCTTCCTCGCCCTCTAAACGTAAGAAATCCAAATTGAAACCAGATCTCAAGCTGAAGTGCGGAGCCTGCGGCAACGTCGGACACATGAGGACCAACAAGGCTTGCCCACTGTACCAGAACAGCATGGCCAACTCCTCGTCTATGAACGTCGCCATGACCGAGGAGCAGGAGGAGGAGATCGAGAAAGACCACTATACCGAGGAAGAGGATCTTGTTAACGTCGATGGCACCAAACTCAAATTGTCTTCAAAACTTATCAAAGTACGTTTCTACATTTATTTTAAAATTGGAAATATGGGGATTCATCGAGGGTCAAAATCATATTGTGACGTTTCTGATTTCACGTTTCAAATCGAAGCTATTGTTGATAATGAGAGGGCGGTTTAGTGATACGTGTGATTTTAGTTCGTTATAAATATACAATTTTCGATAAAAATTTGATTTTCTACTTTTATATTACTTTTTGACACTCAAACGCACATTTGTCATGGAAACAATTGATATTACAGCACGCCGAGGAGATGAAGCGACGGACGCTGCTGCTCAAAGTACCAAAGGACGCGGTGTCATCTAGGAAGCGCAAGCGAGCTGGCGACGATCAGTGCGATTACCTCAAGCGCTACCAGAGGCCAGCTGGTGCAAACCGTCGGCGCACCGATCCTGTGGTTGTGTTATCTACGATACTCGAAACCATCCTTATGGATATGAGGGATCTGCCCGATGTGCAGCCGTTCCTTTTCCCCGTCAATGCAAAGGTACTTGTCGTAGTTCATACATTTTCACATGTTTTCGTGGATTTTCAATATTCACTATGATTTTTGTGTATTTTGCTAGATTGTTCCCGACTATCCGAGGATCATCAGTCGACCGATGGACCTGCAGACAATCCGTGAGAACCTCCGTCAGAAGAAGTATCAGAGCCGTGAGGAGTTCCTCGCGGACGTCAATCAGATTAAGGAGAACAGCTCGCTGTATAACGGTCTGAACAATCACCTCACCGAAGCGGCACAGCGTATGCTCGACTTCTGCGTTAGTCAGATCGCTGAGAAAGAGGACGTGTTGATGAGGCTGGAAAAAGCCATCAATCCTCTCCTTGATGATGATGATCAGGTCGCCCTCTCCTATATCCTCAACACCGTCGTGAACGAGAGACTGAAGACCATGCCGGAGGCGACGCAGTTCCTTAAGCCCGTTAATAAGAAGCTCATTAAGGATTATTATAATATTGTAAAGAGGCCCATGGACCTTGAAACTGTCTCCAAGAAGGTTGCTGGTACGTGTCGATATTTAGGTTTTATTTGTGTGGTATACTTTTCTGGTACCTGGAATTTTAATCCTTTTCTTTGCTTTTACAGCTCACAAATATCACAGTCGAGCGGAATTCATCAAGGATATTCAATTAATTGTCGACAATTGTGTGCTTTATAACGGGGATAAATCGCCTTTGACTCCAAAAGCCGAAGTACTTGTCAGGCTCTCTAAGGATACTCTAAACGAGGTAAGAACTCTAACTTTATATTTTGTACTTCATTATAAATACCATAAAGTTTATTTTAACATTCTTTGGTTATTATTATTTGCAGTACGACGAACATCTCTCACAATTGGAGAGAAACATCGCATTGGTGCAACAGCGTGCCATGGAGCAAGCTGACATGGACACGTCTTGGATCGGCGAAGGTGGCGACGAAGAAAATTATACGATCACTGAGCCGGAGTTCAGAGTTAGCCAACATAGTTCCCCTGAACATCCGTTTGGAAAATCTAGCATGGATGAGTACGACTTCGTGGACGTCGAGGGTGATGTGGAAGTCGAGATGGATAGACCTACCGCTCTGAAGAAGAAGGATGTTCTTGAAGAAGGTAAGATTTTATTACTTATTACATCTATTTTGAAGAATGAATTTAAAATTAACATTTTTTTTTGTTTATATTATTGCAGATTTACAATTCTCAAGCGAGGATGAATTTGATGAAGTGCCATTCACTGGTGACGATGAATTCGAAGCGACCGAGTTGAAACCGCTTGTACCGGTCGAAGTGAGACCTGAAGAGTTGCCAGCGGATGACGACAGTCAACAGGTAGCGGAAGCTATGATACAACTCGGTAATGCTGGATCTTATCTGACGGAAGAGCAGCCATTACAGCATCACGGTAAGAAATCAGTTTACTTAGAAACAAAATTCTTTCAATAATCTTTCATATTTATTCATTGTTTTGTCTATGTCTATGAGTTGGGGCGGGCGAGCGGCTCTATTCAGAGATGTGCTACCCAGCACTCAGGCTTACGCCCATTGTGCTGTACCTATTCATTGTTTAATTTTGAATATTTTTTACGATTACAGAGGAAAGCGTCGACTCAAATTACGATCCGTCGGACGCGTTCTTTACTGGGCTACCGGCTCGAAAAGACGAAGGCGAATGTAAGATTCAAGACGATTTGGCTGTATCCGAAAGTGATGAAGAGGAGCAGAAGCCTGAAGTTAAAATGGAAACTGAATTGCAACCGCCTCCCCAGGCGGCAGACGATGAATGGGGTAAAGTGTGGTTCTAAGTTAAAGAGACGTTCTTGGACGAACTTGACATTAAATCAAGATGTAATATAGATAAATATATTTACCAGATATTCTTTGCATATATTTATAGTTTCGTAAAGTGTATATTTCTCACGGATTAAGTAGGTTCTAAGACTAAGATTGTTTCACGTCGTTTGTAAATAAAGTTTTATATATCACGATCATCGAAATGTACCAAAATAGCAAGAAAAACCTTATGTATATTTTTTCGAAATTTACATAAAAATATTTTCACATAGACCAAAGTATGTTGTTTTCAATAAAAATGCGATAATATTTCAAGAAAATTATAAATATTGAATCATTAAACATTTATAAAATAAGTTTATAGAAAAAGTTATTAATTTTCGAATTCAAAACTTCCAATGTATATGATGTAAGCATCATATGTATTGCATAAAGTATCTATTGCAAGTGGAATTCGTTATATTTCTTGGTCAAAATATTTGTCTTTGTCATTTTGATAATTAACTGAATGTTTATTTGTTGTCTTCTCAGTTGATGATTCGTGAAGTCTAAAACGCTTCCATAGTCCATATCGTACTTCCCAGTCAACGAAAAATAGTTCAGGTTTATCCCAAAGTACATGATGTACTGCAAAATTATAGTGTGATTGTAATGGTGGATTCAGATGTGGTGCCCACTGAGCTCGCTCCATTACAATTTTATTCACATAATCATGAAAATCCTGTGCTTCGTGGATCCAACACACAAAAGATAATACAGAGACAATGATAGCATGTATGTGGTAGCATGACTCTCTACCTGCATAGACATTAATAATTTAATTTAAATAAATCTTTAAAGATAAGTTCAATAACATCAAAGAAGAAATGTAACACTTATAGAATATTAATACAATAATATTATATGACTTTACCAAGCTGCTCTTGTTTCCTAATAATATCTTGAAGATTCATCACAAGGCAACATAATGCAGCTGCAGTAAAGCCACATGGTATTTCAACAGCTAATAAACATATTGTGCAGTAGGTGGTCTCTAAATTCAATCGAGAGTATCTGTGATTGATGATACTTTTAATTAAACTATCATGAATTATTTCCCTATGTTTCTTGAAAAACTTTCTATCTTCAGTATGATATTCACTAATTTCAAAATTTAATTGCATATCTTCAAAAAAGATCTTTGGGTTATTAAATATCATTTTATTTGAACCTCTATCAATTAAATATTGTAGAACTCGATTTCCAAGTAAAGATACAAAACGTACTGTTGATCCAATCATTTGCATTAAAAGTGAAAGAATGTCAGATGTTAAGGTATTGGTGAGAGAATCTGCTTTATGTACATAAGCAACATATTCCAATGTACTGCCATAGTTTAGAATACGATTATCATCAACATTTTCATCGATGGACCAAGAACTCATGTGTTGAATTATCACAAGAATATGGTTATTAGATATATTTTGTACAATATGTCTTACACATAATTCTAAACTACCTCTTAACTGAACAAATAAAGCATCTTCAGAATATTCAGAAATGTCAAGTAAACTTTTATAATAAAGTTTAAGTAGTCGATTAAGAAAGGTTACTGTTTCCTCACTGTTAGGCCAGAGATATTTTCCAAGCAATTCATATAAGACTTTTACTATAAACTTGATATCTGATGAGTAAGACTTATCAGGAAATTCAATTTTATCACACATTTCGTTATAAACTAAAGGTGCATTGTATCCAAGCTCAAATAATGCTTTAATTATGGTAACACAAACCCTTCTTACATGCCAAAGTCTTTCTTGATGAATCTTGTTAACAACAATTTTTATAACATCTTCTGAATTTCCTGAAGCATAGATCTTAATTAACTTGAAATAATTGTCCTTTGCAATTTGATACCTGGCTATTCGCTTCTTTTCTGATATTGCAGATTTGAGTTGAGGCGTGTTTGAGTACTTTAACAATGTTTTTATAGCGCAGGCTATCAAAATCTGAGGATTCTGAGATCGTAATTGAGCAGCTGAACTTTTATACAGTACTTTTGTTATTAATTGCAGTTCTACATCCTTTTTTTGTTTATTTGATAGGGTTTCGAAAAATTCACTTGAACAGTAATCACCAAGTTGACTTATCTTCTCAGAAAGCTCTCGATCACTAAAATGTAATAAATAGTGACGAAAACAAAGAGACATCATTAGACACTAATGATCAAAAATTTTATTATTAATTTATTAGGCATTTATTTTCGATTAAATAACTTTTAAATCTCGATTAATTCCTAAATATATCTAGTAACTTTTAAAATTTAAGTAAGTAGGATTATATAGGTCTTGCATCGTTTTTTCACTTTAAAATTTCGCGCTTTCTAAAGCCGCAGCGACAGCGGTAGATTCGTCAACTGCGATCGAAACCTGTGGCCAATCCACGCATCCCAAAACGTGTGATTGTTGCTTCATGAAAAAGTACCTTTTTAATTTTGAACGATATATGAATAATACGCGAATCCAAACTGAACCAACAGTCAGTAGTGAGTAGAAGCGAAAATATATAACCTTATAGAATCATTTTTGACCTTTAAATAATTTTATAGTAAAATAATACACTAGTACTGAATTAAATTTAAATGAGAAACGAGTAGTACCACGGTAAGTTATTCCAGCAAAGTTTTAATTTCTTAGTTTTTTATTTTATTAGTTAAAATGTATGATTTACTTAAGTTAGTAAATCTTGTAATTGAATAAATAAAATATAAAATTGTAACTGTTTTGAAAGAGAATTTTTATAAACAAATTTCAAGCTTTTTTACAGAAAGATGGATCCAGAATTCCTTTCAAGACTTATTCCTCAAAATAAGGATGTACGACCTGCATGTAAGAAATGTGGATATGCTGGTCATTTGACTTATCAGTGTCGAAACTTTATTAAAGTTGATCCCAATAAAGAAATAGTTCTAGATGTCAGTAGCACAAGTTCAGATAGTGATGAAAACTATATAACTCCACTAACTGAATTAAGAGAAAAAGAGTTGAAAAAAAAATTAAAAGAAGCTAAGAAAAAGAAAAAAGAGAAGAAGAAAAGAAAAAAGAAAAAGCATCACAAAAAAGAAGAGTCTAGTGACTCTGATTCTAGTGATTCTGAGTCAGATGATTCTTCGTCCTCTTCAGATTCAGAAGATCATAAGAAGAAACACAAAAAGAAAAGGAAAAAATCACAACATAAAAAACACAAGAAACATAAGAAACAAAGCTCACCCGATAGTGATAGTGACAGTGAAGATGACAATATCAAACATCGCTCTCGTAAAAAAAGAAAATGACAATCCAACTGTATGTTTAACACTTTCAGTATGGCTAATGTGTAAGATTTTGATAAATTTTAAAATAGTTAAATAATTTTAATTATTAAATATACTAAATCATCATGTTGCTTTACTTTCTTAAGATTTCAAGAAATATGTTAATTTATAATAAAATTTTTTTTATCATTTAATATTTTTTCAATGTCATAAAAATGACAACAATTTTTAACTATTTTCGACCTATATATGGATCACACCAGGCTGTAAGTGTTAATATCTAATATGTGACAAAACTTGATGTAATTATATTTTAATAACAATACATTTTATAAATATATATAAATAGTTTGTTTTATATTTTATTATTTATAATTTTTTTCTTGTTCTATTTTTTATAAAATAATTTATCAATTAAACAAACAACAATTTTAAATATTACCTATCGCGAATTTTTCGATATTTGAGAACAAACTTTTTCTAAACAGTTTAATGCAGCTCTGTGAATGACTGAATCTAACTTGTATATTTTATGCTGTCCTTGAATTGGATACTTCATAGGTAATTCAAAAAAGTTTTCACAGATAAATATGTAAGGACTATTAACTTTGTTATCTGGATGAAGTTTGTCATACTCCTCTTGAGATAAAACATCTGTTACTGTCACACAGCCTATTAAGCATCCTGTAGGGTACACCTTAGGAAATTCAATGTGCACATTGCTTGGATCTCTATGCATTGTTTCAATTGCTAATGTTTCATCTTGGGTAGGTTCTTTTGCAGCTGAAGCTATCCAAAGTCTACCTCTGTGTGATGTGTACCAAGTACGTCCTTCAGTAGTTTTAATTCCTCTTACTAACAATGAAGCATAAGGTTGGTGCATACTTAGACAAACTCCTGGATCAGAAATTTCTAGATATCCTTTATCTTGAATGCGATTGCTAATGTTATTCTTATTTATTATATTTTTTTCAACTATGTTTGAAGATGAAGAACCATCACCAATATATATAGGTCTTTTAATAGATTCAATACGTTCATCAGAAGAATTAAATGTACCAAAATTTCTATCATCTTGAATAGAATTCATTTTATAAAACATATCTAGAGGATCTTGCTTCTCTTCGTGAACCCTTCCAGTGAAATCAACTGTCAGTTTTTGTAATAAACGTGATTTGTGCTTTTCACCCTGAATATTTGCTTCCATTTTCTCCCATTCTTCGCGTTGGCTTTTAGTTAACCATTTATTACTAGCCTGATAATAATCACACTCATCATCAATAACACTTGTACGACTTGCACAGTTTTTGTCAAATTCAAGTAATCTATCTCTTAATTTTAATGTTTCGCTTGAATCTGCAACTGAACTCTTTTTACTTTCAGGATACTGTTTCTGTTTATGATCTGGATCTTTTGTTAACTTAAGAGGAGGCATAGGTTCATTGTTATAAGTAACCATATATCTACAAAAGAAACACGGTCCTGGTCCTTCACTTAAACATACAATTCGACCACAATTTATGCAATTATTAACAAGGGGATGTTTTGTAGCTTCGCAATCACAGACATGTCTTACAGTTTCATCTGATAGAGTTGATTTGGTTTTTGAACTTCTCTTACCACGTTTTCGTTTTTCCATTTTAATTAAGTACCTATTATAAAAAAGATATTTTGTAATATGTATAATATAAATATAGGTTATAAAATATATCAATGTATTATATTATACACATAAAAATACTATGCAATTATACATTATTACAATATGTCACTCACGCATGTTTTAATTTACTTTATTTTATAAAATTATAATATAAAATGTTACATATTATACTGTAATATAAATTATACATACCCTCTTGATTACTAAGTAGCCTTTATACGTGAAGTAAAATTTTCTAAATGTAAATTAATAAAATACAAATATTCTATTTTATGTACTCAATAGTGGTGCTTTTACGAAAATGAAATTTTTGTATGTTTTATATCAAAATACTTATATCTGATACGTCAACTGCATCTGACTTCAAAGAATTCTCGATTTATTTTACTTACCTACACTTTATATAGGTAATACTGCCTAAGTAGTTCTCTACTTTACCTACGGATCTACGTTATCCATATAGTAGGTATTGATTACTTTACAATCTTTCGTATGAACTTCAGAGGGAGTCGGGGAGATATTCACACTTGCCACTCTGGGAGATCGCAAAGGCAGATCGTAACATAACCTTTTCTAAGCTTGAAAGTAAGCCGAAAAATAATAAAAAATCAGCATGTCGGCGTGGAGGCAAGCAGGTTTGAAGTAAGTTTCAAAATTATATGTTCTTTAATTAAAATGTACCAACTTATATTGTATGAAATTTCATTGAAAAACTACAAACATTTTATGTTCAATTTTCAATTCACTTACTGGTTATGTAACTGGAAAAGTTTTTTAGTTTTCTATTCAAATTACTTTTTAATGAATTCGTCATAAACTACTAGTTTGTAATCTCTTAGCTACATCAACTACTCTCAAATTGCTGCCAAGCTTGTACGACAAGCTTTGAAGGCAGACTTGAGGGTTGAGGCTGCAAAGCGAGATGAGGCCAATGTCAAATTCACTCAGTGGAAAGATGGAAAGCCTGCGAGTAAGTTTTTTATACAAAACTAAGTTAGATTTATCTATAATTAAGCTGTATCATATACAGATTTAAACATAAACATTTGCAATTTTTATAATTTTTTATTTTAATATATGTATTCTATAATTTTAAACTTAATGTATATATTTAGGTGATAATTTTTACCAACCAATTCAGTTTTTTAATTCATTTTACAGATTTTACAAAGATTGACACATTTTCTTTATAATTTGCGGGATTCCTCTATAATTCAATTGTACTTTTTTCCAAATTTATTGAAGATAACTAACTAATCTTCTTGTGGATACTTATTTATTATAAAACTAGTAATAGTACAAATAATATACCTTATACCAAACTCATAGAAACTTATAAGATCTTTTCAATTTTTTTTTTTCAACTTCAATTTTCATCATTGTTTTGTAATAATAATTCTCTCTTGCAGGTGAAAAATCGTAATTTGTAATAAATAAAAATGTTTAAGTAAGTTACAAAAAATGTAGGTAGTGTGATTTTAAAGAGTGATAGAATCTACTAATACCTTAAAAAAGTTAAAATACATATTTGGACATTGAAATACGTCTTTATATGATTTTTCAAACTTTAAACTTAATTTATTTTTCTTATTGCATTAAAAAATAAGAACAAAACTACCTTAAATAATAAACAGAACATGTTTACTTACATTTATGAATATATACAAGTATTTAGATAGAATGCTGGCCCTCTAATACTTTTAATCATCTCTACCAAAGAGTTATTAACAATGAGATAGTTGAGATCTTGGAATGTTTTGTTTTAAATATTGGATTATATCTGATACCCATTAACTTACTAAATTTAATTTACCCTACCCTTAGTGTTGTTTGTTAATATTAAGCGTGTGACTGTTAGCGCTCGAGCGAAGCGAGGGTGAAAAGGTCACACGAGGAGAAAATCAACTTCTCACACAAGTGTCGAACCGTATTTTTTGACACGATGAGCGAGAAGTGAGGTTTTTGCACGCATCGTTTATCGCAGCGTGCGCGAAATCGAACTTCTCGCACGGAGTGTCAAAAAAAATGTTTATACATATCTCAATTAATAAACAATTGTTTTCATTTTTTCTTGTTACAGAAAATGTCTAGATGGATCAACATGGATGAGTAGAATTCACCAGAATATTCTGAAAAAATTAAATTACATGTTATGATTATGATTCCATTTACTTTGTTTTGAAATAAAAACAGAAATTTTCACCATTTGTCCTCTTTATTTAGTCATTCAAAAGCAATCCTTTTATTATCTTACAATGGGGCTCTGAGCTTTGCAATATACTGTAATAAAAATAAAGTAAAAGAATATAATAAAAATTTAAAAAATGTTTATTTAAAATTGCGTAAGGTTTTTTTCATCACAATTCCTACCAATAAATTCTGACACAAGATCATTATCACCATCTCCTCTCATTGTACCAGTTATTTCATCATTTTCAACCATAGGTAAAAATAATTGTACAAACTCTGAGGAATAAGGTGGAGCAATTGCTTCTAATACCTGAAAATAAATTGCAATGTTTATGAATTTTTCATTTATCTTGCATTTAAATTGCTTGATTTTTATCAGTGTAACTTTAACAAATTCATTTCAAGACTTACTTCTGTGACAAAATATCTAATTAATGATATATCTGTATCTCCTCGTTGCCAACATTGCTTTATGTAAGAAACAACAGGTACAACATATCCTTTACTAAGTAAATTTACCATTCTATCAATTAACATTTTCTTCATTTCTAATTGCACTAAGATTTCCAATTCATCTTGTTTGCTTTCAAATAGTTGTATAAGTAGCTGCAGGACTTTAGGATGTAGTAAATTATGGCATGCCACTACTTCGTCAAGTAAAGCTAGATGAATTGGACAATGTTCAGTACATAATTTAAAATAAGATGGTTCTGTTACTGTGCATTCAACCCATCTTATGACTCCTACACTGACTACAGGAAATCTGATAAAAAAATATGATTCATTTTAACATTTTATATTAAATTATTCTATTTTATATTACAATTTTTTTTATATAATTTTACCTGATGCATTGGTACAGGGTATTGATTTCAGCTATTAGTTCAGTTGAACCTTTATTAATGTTACAAGTATTATGAACTTTTTCAATAGCTGGAATAGTCGTTTTAAGGTCATCTTTGTTAACTTTTCTCTGTGCTCCCTTTTTCATAGGTGTTTCATAAACACTTGCTGCATAAGCTAATAAATAAATATATTTTGACTTGTGTTCAGGATTTATTTTAACTCCTGGTTTAAATAAAGCATCAATCAACAGCTCTAAAAAATGAAGTGATTATTAAATGTCATTATTAAATCTGAACAAAATCATTGTTTAAAATCAACAATTTACCTAAAAATTGTGGATTTCTGAGTAATTCTATCGAAGGAGGTTCTGCCATTGAATAATTTCTGAAAAGAACTGTTATATCTGCTGGATTTAATGTATTTCTAGATAACATAGATGCAAGAGCCAGACAAGCTGCTGGACTGGCAGCAGCTCCGTTTAGGGCCATGGTTATTGGAGTGACATCATGTCGACTATAGAAAAGTTAATGATGAATACATAATTTTGGATAACTGCATAATTTATATTTATGTAAACTTACTTTTGTTGAGCACATTTAGTAATTTCTTGTGACAATCTTTTCATCATAAATCCACCTTTTGGTTCTTGTGCCAATATATGAAGTAATACTTGACTATAAACATAAGTGTGTTGGCCATGGCATACCATTTTCTAAAAATAAATCAATAAATGAAGGTATTCAAAATTGTTCTAAAAATTTATAATTTTATACTAACAGCACATTCTTGAATACTTGATTGCCAATTTTCAGTATTTTGGAGGAAACCAGCAATAGCTGTTTTCAATACTCTAGAAAACACTTCAATTTGTTGAGCAGCTGTGGAAATACTTGTGATTTCTCCTTGAAAACCAGCATCAGAAATAAGCTTGAAAAGAAAAAGAATTATAAAGTAATTTCCAGTTAAATAATTAAAATTTTTTCAACAAACTTTACTTACTTTTATGGTAAAATTCAACATCAAACAGTCAGGATATTCTTCAGCAAGCCTATAGATTAGAGATCTCCATGTTGGATGTTGAATCATTTCTGTCAACCAAGCTGGTGTCTATAAGCAGAAAGAATATTAAGCAATTTCAAATGATTATTATTTATCTGAAATACTAATAACTCTAATTTACTTAAATACCTCTCCCTCTTCAGTGAAAATTTTATCAGCCTTTTTGGGGTCAAATGTTTTAAGAATCATATCCTTTAGATTATTTTCTACCATAGCTTGAACATCTGTTACTTTTACTCCAGCGAGAATGAGCCATTCGGCCAAAAGATTTGCCATTTGAGCACATGCTGTATAATTTTGGGACAACAATTCTATCACAGTTTCTGGATTGCCTCCTGCTTGAAAGTACCTTTAGCACATAAATTGAGTAATTGATTAAAATTAAGATAAAATTACATTGATTAAATGAAAGCTGATATGATATTTTGTTATAGAAACTGATTTATATACTTAGAGTCTATATATATATTTAGAGTCAAACCTTTTTAATTGTGTAAATATACCAGGCTCCATAATGTAATCTGCAGTTTTGAATCTGTCGAGACATTCTTTGAGGATTTGCTGAGGATTGTCAGATGGGTCATCACTGATATCATCGCCCCTATTATTAACATCCTCCCAATTAGAATGTTCTTCAGGAAAAGTAGATTCCATCTGTAATTACAAAAATTATTTTTATGGGCTATAATCACATTGTTAACACAGAACCTTTGTAGTAAAGTTGAGTTTTACAAACAATAGGCTTACCTTGAATAGATTTATAACAAACCGCTTTTATCTTTTTAATCGTAACTAGATCAGAAAATATTATTTTCTACGTATTATTAAAAATATATAATTAAAAATATATAAATCTTTAAATTTTATCAATAAACCTATATCATCGGCACTCATTACTTTGTTTACGTCCACATTTAGGTTATGTATGTCCGATACTCCGATAGTGATGGCGAACGGTAAGCTGCCGCCTGCTAGGCATACAAACATGCACAGGCACATGACGAACAAGTAGTTTACTGCCTTATCGACATAGACATTTATTACCAGATTGTCGTTTGTAAAATTGTAAGAAATCGTAGGGGTGGTACTTAGGTCGTGGCTCGCACTGTTCGTATTAGCAATAATTTACTTACCACTGGCCTGATGCCCTAATAATGGCATGAAATAGCAGTTTCTCACACGATAGGTACTATACTATACTCGATACTTATTCCGGACGCGATTTTAGAAATAGTACTTATTATTATTGATATTCATAAAGAATTCTTTACCTAAATAACTTGTAACGGGGTGAAATCTATGACGGAGTTTGCGTTGCTTTTACGCCCAGGGCAGTAATACGCCCTGGGCGCAGCTATATAACGCAATCCCTTACCTTATTATTACAATGCCGTGCGCAAATGCTTTACCTGTAACGCGCACGACTTTATTCCCTGTCAGCTTCCTCGTTCTCGTGTAGCCGTCGGCTAGCTTAAAGTTGGAGAAGGAGAGTTTAGACGGGAGGAATCGGGTAATAAAGAAGAACTTGCGAATGTAATAGATAAAAATCACTGTAGCATTTATTGCGAAATTGGAGATTAAAAATACAACGTGCGCGCAGATCGAGACTTGACGCCTTACGGTCCGCATGCAGAAGTGAGCTGCCGCTGCACACGCGCATGAATACGATAAAACGCAACGCGCAGTGGCTACTTGCTGCAGGTAATCCGCTGATACTTTGGGTGAAGCGGAGAAACGGTCTTCCTTGCAGTCTCTCTCTTTTGCTCGTTCTTCTGCTCACTAGTTGAGGCGCTCGCGCCGTCTCTCTTCCTTTTTCTCCTGCAGCCGCCAGCTGCAGGCTGATAATCGGCAATCCGTCCTAGCTCCGTCACAAACTTTGTAATTACTTATTATTCATATTATTTTGTTTTATTGTTAATATATTTTAAAATATTTTATATATATATATTTTTTTTTGGAACATTCATGATTATTACTTAAAAAGAATTCTTTTACCCTAAATCTTTGTTTATTTTGAAGGTAAAAAAAGATAGTAATTTTAAAAATATGATAATTTTGCTCGCAATAAATCTATAATACTGATACATTAATAAATCGCTAAAAATTTTTCGTAAGTTAATACACATCACACGCGTTCCACATAAATTTTTGAGCTTACTTGGTGACGTCGGTAACGAAATTATAAGTAGGAATAAAATTTTAATGCTGGCGGCTTTTATGCATATCGGTCCTGACTTTTTAATGAGAGCATTCGTTTATATAAAGAATTAATTAATATTTTATTTTCGAAGGTTTCACGATGTACCGTTTAACATTGTGGCTTTCAAGCGCACGTTTCAGTATGTAATTAATATTTAGTGCCTTTGATAATTAATGGCATATGTCATCCGAAACAAGTTATATTTAATGTTAAATATTTTTTTTATTTGTTTATTTAAATTAGGTATACACGAGCAAGAACCTTTTACATAATGAATAAAACAGAATAGATATATGAGGCAACAGTATGTCATAGTTGAAGATAACGAATCAATAGTCAGTGACTAAGGATTTTAAATAATATTTAAGAAGTTCCCTATAAGGTTTTATTTTGCGTTAAACTTCTAGAAAAAAAGATTCCAGGATCTTTTCATTCCATTTATCGACGAGTATAAAAGAGTCTGTATAAAAACTCTATAATTTCGGAACATATAATATGATTAATAGTTATTTAACATTGGCTGATTTCCATTCAAATTCAGGCAAGCTGTCGTAGATTGAATTTTTTTTCGCCTAAGAACTATAAGACTGTATTCTAAATCATGTTTAAGCCGTCACGTGTCTTGGGATTTTGCATAAAATTTTTTTTTCTTTAGGCCCCAGCCAAATCAATATTAGACGCAAAAATAGAGATTAGAAAATTTAAAAAGTACCTCAATTTTCATACTGCTGTAACTTTGTCAATTATTTTCAACTTTTTCAGACTTTTTTTACTTACTGGTTACTATAATGGTATAATGGATACATCGTTAATTTCTTTTTTTTTCTCAATGGCGCATGTGATTGTCGCATCTTACTGTTCACAGTTTGAAGCAATTTGACAGGTGACGTTTTTAATTTTAAATATCTTAAAAGTCTCATTAAGTTTATTTAAGTACACAAATCTCACTATCATTAAAAATTTCTTCACTTACTAATAATTGGCGTAGAAACCAAAGATTCCTGATAATTGAATTTGGTGCAAATAAACATTTAAAAATTACTATAAATTCACGTATAATTGATCAAGAAACCTACCAGACGACTTATTTTAAAGTTTCTCCTTTATCCTATCAATATATTAGTAAATGGATAGAGAAATGGTATAACTTTTTTAAAACGGCACGAGTTTTAAATTATCCAATATGACGTTCTTCGTATTTTATGGCATGAATAATCTCATTTAATTTTTCATCTGACTTCATTTATTCTCACAGTTTGGTATAGCGATT
>JAPYZO010004295.1:0-11459 GCA_030522905.1 Torymus flavipes | reverse complement strand
TGACGCGCGTCAACGTCACTACGACCCATCCATATGCGAATACGACTTGTAAACACACAGACAGACAGACTGACTGCCTGTGAACGAGAGAGCGGGAGAAAGAAATGCAGGGTTCCACGTGCAGGGTTCGCGAGTCTGGGTCAAGGGCAACGACCTGATGCTCTCGCTCTTTCTCTCCGTACGCTGGGTGTGCTCGCTCCCCTTGCCGCCGGCAACCCCACCAACCTTTTCCGAAATAGCCGAAAGAGCTGAAAGCGGTATATTCGTGTATATAGCGCCGGTCGGTTGCTCGCTCGGCCCCTTCGTTACATGTATACGTCCTTTCGCGTAAGGTGCAGCAGCATAGAGCTAAGCTGGATGGGCAGCGAGTGTGCGGCGAACGGGAGGTAATTTCAGGATCGGTGTAAGAAGGTATATATTGGCTGGGTCTGCGCTGGATTTGAGGATGATTAGGAGGAGTCGGAGAAGTGGTATAAGAATTTTTATGATTTCGGGTGTTTTTAAGGAATTTGAGGAAATTTGATAAACGAGTTCTGAGGTTGTTTATATTTTGGGTATAACTCTTTGATTGAAAAACTGCACATTTTTTAGATTTTAAGGGTACAATGGTACCCTGGTCGTCAATTTAATTAAAAATTTTTCACCTCCCAATAACATTTCAACGCCAAATTTTTCGAGAAACCACGTAACACGGACCACCTCGTATACTCACACACGGCTACATTCAGGCTAACCGTCTTCTCTCTTCCTCACTCGCCGACAAAGTTACGGCACTCTGGTCCGCTCGCGGATGCAAAACGCTTTCGGGGCATAATACTTTCGCCGTAATTTTGCGAGACGACCAGTTACGTACAGCCAATTTAAGTCGGGTCGTAAGAAGGATCGCCCGCTGCCGCTGCTGCAGCCACCGTGTTCTCGCATGCAATTGTTCTTGGTCCTGAAGCCCGCTCTGCTACACTAACGCTGCGCGATTTCGGCCGAACGAGCGAGCGGATCCCTCTCGGCTGTGACGTCGGCGATTTTTATTTGCCCGATTGTGATTAGGGAAAGAAAGGATTGGAGAAAATGGAATAATTAGGTTTTCGAACGAAGAGGTTTTAGCGGTGGAATGGCACGATAAGATTTTTTTAATTTTCAGCCAGAATAGGCGGTTGATAGGCGAGAAAAAGCTGAGAAAGTAATTAAGTGGAGTTGAGGAAGTAAATGGAAGTCGGTGGAATTTGTTGTAATTAAATGAGGTGCAGTAAAATAAAATTCAATTCAATTAGCGGTAATAAATTGAATTTCTTTTCGAGCCTTTTAAATTACGCTAGAATCAATGTTTTTAATAGATATAAATACTGCGACCATAATTAATGAATGAATGCGAATGTAACTTTCTCTTGAGAAAACCCAAACAAAGTTAATTAAACTCTAAATTAATAGACTTTTACGCTAACTATCCATATAACATTACACCTCTCCCCTATTTCCGCTATATGAACAAAATCCTGTCAAAAACACGCCACTTACCTCACCCTGCTTATACCACGCTTATAACAGTAACAAAACCCACTGCTCCCCAAACAGCCGTATTTTGCATCTCACACATATACCCACACACCTTGAGACACACATTCACGGAAGCCGAAAACTTGTCGCGCGCGAGTTTCTGAATAAACATTGGACAATCTAGTGGCGTAATGAAAGTGCGAGCGAGCTCGCGCGAGAAGAGAAATTCTCATTACGCGTGGCGTGCGCAGCGATAACATTACGCCGCGCGATTCAGATTACGCGAAACGAGGTAATGAGTGTCTCAAGGTAATTGTGCCAGTGAAGCGAGCACTACTACTGCTGCTTCTGTAGCGCCGGCGCGGTCGTCTACAGCGTTGAAACCTCTCGCGCGTATATTCGTAAATACGCTCGCGAAGGCGCGGGTACAGCTTGTAAGCGCTTTTTATTTTACGCTGGTGTGCGTTTTGCGACCCCGCGTTTAATGGATGGACTAGTCGAGTGCTGGTATTATTAATGCGATCTTTATCTGTACAAATTATTAGATACTCGTCATGTCAGGAGTTATTATGCAAGTTTTTATCATTGTGGATGATTTTCAATTAAAATAAGAGTTAATGTTATTTGTTTATATTTTGGTAAGCCATTCAATGCAGTTTAATGCTCTTTCATTAAAGATAAAATTAGTAAGTAAAATACGAATATTTTGTTTTTACGTCAATCTAAGAAATAGCCAAAAAATTGTAGAAAATCGTTTCATCATAGCCATTGATTAGCCAGTTTTACTAGCTATTTTCTAACTTATTGGCCATTTCATATAGATGAATTTCTACCAGGGGAATACTGTATGAAATTAATATTAATAGTTGAATAATTTAAAAAAGTTAAATACAATTAGGGCTGCGCGAAAGCAATACAATACAATATTTCTGTAATTATTGTCTCGCTCTTGTAAATTTTTACTCTATGATATACGATGTATCATGCTAAAAAATCTTGTTAGAGGTTAATAAAGCCTATCAATAAAAAAGTAAATAGAATGAGTGACGTAACACAGGCTCTCATCGGTCTGTGATTATGGAGATGAAGAGAGCGTTTGAATCGTCAGCAAAATGTTACTAATTTGTTGGATAATTAGTTCAGGCCCATATACGACCGTCTGTGGAGGACGTCGCCTTGTGTGGTACATCCGC
Source organism: Torymus flavipes (assembly GCA_030522905.1). Lineage (NCBI taxonomy): Eukaryota > Metazoa > Arthropoda > Insecta > Hymenoptera > Torymidae > Torymus > Torymus flavipes. The sequence goes on along the minus strand of JAPYZO010004295.1, from coordinate 8,775 downwards.
AATTTCCCATGGTTCGGTGACCCAACTAATCACTCGATAGCGCAAGCGAGTAACGGAGGTAAAGTTCCGCGCGACCTCAGTATCTTATACAGGAAATGAAAGTGAAAGTTTTTAAAACTTTATCCAATAAATAAGAACGCCCAAGAATGAAAAAAGGAACATTTTTTTAATTGATTTCATCAACCTAAATTACGATAATAAATGCAAAAATTTTCTTCAAAAATCCATTTCCTCACTTGCTCTTGTCTCAATATCATCAAAAAACTCCTTCGCGACTCTTCTTCTCCCTGGCACTTCAGCGTCGAGCGGATCATTAAAACTCGAATCAAACACCCTCGACGATCGCGGCGGAAAGATTCGAAAACTTCATTTCCAACTTCGCTCGCTCGCGCGGTCGGCTCAAATCTCTCGCGCGATCTCTCGAGGAGAGTCTCAAAGCTCACCTTAAGTTCGCGTATATCTACGAACGCGCACCCACTTCTCTCTCTCTCTCTTCACATTTCCACTTTCTCTCATCGAGATATACGCGAAATTCAATTTGCCACTTTGCCGCTCGCCCCCGCGCGCGTACACCGCGCCGTTTAATTGCGTGCGCGCGGCCAAACCCCGATCTCGCCCTCACTCCCTCTCCGGCTTCCTCTTTTCCGCGGCCGCAATCGCGGAAGCTCTCGGAATACACGCCGCGCAAAAAGCCGATAATCCGCGCCGTGTAACGATGTCCTTCGACACTCTCCTCGTCGTTATTAATTTATTTTAATTACGACCACGGTCGTCAATTATTACGTGTATATCCGTCTCGCTGTCTCGTTCCGCAAGCGACCAAACTCGCCTGTATCAATGTATCTATCTATCTATCTATCTCTCTTCTACTTCCCCTCCTCCCTCTCTTTCTCTCTGCTTCTTGCACCTCGTTTTTTTTCACCGCCGCGCGGCTCACCTCGTTCGGGACGCCTTTTTGTCCGCCAATTACGCCGGCGGCGGCGCAACCTGTAATCTTCCTGCCCCCTGGCCCTCCTTCTCCACTCCACTTTACCCTCCTGCCGGGCGTCGTAAAAATAGAGGAGAGCGAGGACTGCGCCCGATCGACCCCGCAGCTGGTGGATTTTATTAATTAATCGATTCCTGTTTATACACAGTTTTGTTACCATATTATATGTGTATAATATAATAAGTGTGAGGAGAGATGGATGTGAGGGTGTGCGTGCCGCAGAGAGGAGCTGCGGAAAGACGAGGATACGCGTGTATGCGCTGATTGAATATCTTAATTGACAAGGGTTTCGCTATTCCGAGAGCGGGAGTGAGACAGACACTCGTTATGATGTGCTAATTAAGGGATCGCGCGCAGTCTAGATTGATTTGGAGATAGACCGGTGAACGGTGGCGAGTTGTACGACGGGCGTTTTGTAAGATTTTATCTATACGGCAGGCATGTGGTAATTTTAAACGAGAAATTTAATACCACGACTATCAGCTGCAAATATTATACTTCTTAAACTCGTAAAAAGAAAGGTGTTTTTTTATGAATTATTTCCTTAATGTGAAAAGAAAACTAATTTCCATTTAATTGCTTTATAAAATCTTTTGTCTTACATACTTCGTTTAATTGACAATAGAATAATTGATTATTCTCTTAACAAAGAAATTAATTTGTCAAATTAACAGCTGAGTCAATCAATGCAATGCAATGACTCACGTTAAATAGACATAATTCTGTAAAGTGCACAATAAACATAACACACGCGTTACTCACTCCTTGTGAGCTCGGCTCGCGCAAACGTTGTACAATCATTCCAATCAACTAAAGCGCTGCGCACCCGCGAAAATATTATTCGCGCAGGCTAAAGTGCTACATATATGTGTTCCCATCGCTCAGTCGCGCGCGCCCGCGCACGTGTTACTGATGCACGATGAAATGCGTGCAAACCACTCCTGGCGCGAGCGGTGCGCGAGCTTTTCAAGAAAATGAATATGCGGCAAGAAGGAGTCTGCAGAAAAACGAGTGTAGGGAAGAAAAATTGGTAGACTAAAGGAATAGACTCATATGTATCCAGAAGATTGAATGAAAGTATTATAGTTGGGAAATAAATCTTCTTGAAAATAGCCCATGTTTTAAGAACGGCGATTCAAAAATCCGTATAGAATAATAGAATAAATAAATTGAAAATTCATATAAACAAATGTACTATAAGAAAACCAGCCGATCATTTTCTAAACTTCATATCCCCGAAAACACCCGAGACTCATCGATACTTACGGGGTGCAGTTTTGCTTTCTCGTGGGCATGATGACCGGCAACCTGTCAATCGGCCATCAATCTGGCCCGCAAGCGCGCGCACGTGTAAAAAGACGCATACGCGCGTGAAGGGCTAATGAGCCTTTCGCTCAATCTCTTGCGGGTGAGAGCGCGAAGATTTTTTTAATGAGCCCCGAAATACCCGTCAATTTGAGGGATACGCGTGAGCCGAATTTGCACACGCCACGAGGCTTTTTACAGTGTTTTACGCATCGAATCGCTGACTTTTAATGAGCTTGAACGAAGGATTTTTAGGTCGAATTGAGAGATTTCGGGATGGATTTATTGGCGGTTCGGCGTATTTTAATAGAACTTCTGGGATGCATTTTTGTTTCAATTATATATCGGTTCAACAGTATATAGAGAGTGTAGTTTTGGTTAATCGCTGCTTTTTGGAATATTTACCCAATATCATATTCCCTCTGAAGTATTAATTTATTGATATATGTATTTTGATGATAATTTCAACAGGATCAAAACTAAAATGATAAATATTTTCACATAAAGGTAAATGAACGCGAGTAACGTCGAAATAACATTTACTTATTTGGTTTTTGTTTCAAACGCATTATACCATGAGAAATTAGACATTTATTTTATCATAGTTTAATTGGAATAACGTATGTTATTTGCGCAAGTGATTTAGAGTGTTTCGCATTAAATAATTTACGACTATATCGATAATTATGATTAAATTCGAATTTCTAGCCCGAGCCCATACCAGCCTATCGCCGCCGCCATAAAGTACGCCAATTTGAGCTTTATACGCGTATAACGCCGCATAATCCGAAACATTTCGATGCGCATCACCGTGTACCTCCTATTTTCCCCAGTACACGAAAAACCATTCGCAGCCACCACCTATATCTACACTCCCATATTTTCCCCCCTGCAGGCTACATTCAGAACACATCGGAAAAACGCGAGATAACTCATCCCCAATCCTGGGCCGCGCACAAATCATCCAAAAAACACCACCACCCTTCACCCCCACACACGCCAAAAACACACACACAAAAGATCAGTGTGCTAGCCCCGAAATCATTTAAAATAACGCTCTTGAGAGAAAGAGCGTGCAAGAAAGATCACGCCGCACGCAAACAAACGATCCGCATAAGGAGAGCGGCGCGGGCGAAAAACCGAATTCATTCGCGTGCGCGCGCAGTAAATCGCGGCTAGCCAGTATGTGTGTGCATACACGCGCAACTAGCGAGCCATCCCCCATTAATCGCGGCCGCGATTTTACGGGAGCGAGTTAAAAGAGAGAGGGAGAGGGTGGGGGTGGGAGAGTACAAAAGGCGAATTAATTCGGGGAAATTTATCGCGTCGCATTGAGAGTCGTGGTTGCGCGCGAGCGACGAGACTCTATCGCGAGCTCTCTCTCTCTCTCTCTCTCTCTCTGTGTATATGCCGAGTGGAGTGGAATGGTTGTGGAGTGGCTGTTCTCGTGGCGTACATGTGGAGTGTATTCCACGAGGTTTTCGAGAGTACGGTTCGGAAAAATAGAGCGAAAGCGTATTTACTGTTGTTTTATTTATTTAGCTGTGCATCTTTTTTTATTTCATATTTTTGCATTCAGAATGTTTATTGCATTTTCAACTATAATCCCATAAAAAAAATCTCGACTCGTCTTTATTTACAATCAAGAGTAGAAATCACAAGCACGCGCACGTACCCAAAATTATTGCGTATATAATTTAATGCTTTGTAAATCACTCTCGTAATTACTCGTGAAAGAATGACAAAACAATCGCCGCCGTAGCGCGCGCTCCAACTACCTTCGTATCAATCATCTCTCCCGGCCATCACCGCCGCACGGCCATATAAACCACGCATCTGCCAACATTTCTCACGCTTCGCTCGCCACCTCAGCACGCAAATCACTTTTCCAGCAAACCGTCATTGATAATCCTTGCGCGGGAAAAATACGACCAGCCTAACGAGAGAGAGAGAGCGAAAAGAGACAACTCGTCGTGCACACACCGCTACTTTCACAAGTAATTAGCGAACCCCAGCGTTGAAGGGCTCGTCGCTTCGTGTGCTGCTGCTCTCTCTCTCTCCTCGCAGAACTTACAGTCCCGGAGAGACATACTCTCTCGCATCGTGACTTCCAGGAATCATTATGCCACGCTCTGCCGACGACGTGAGGAGGCAGTGCTGCACACACACACACAGACACGTTATGACCGGATGATTGCAAATCGCGGACGGCCATCAAACGCCTCGGCTGCGCCGCCACAGCGGCAGCGCCACGGCGTAATTATCATAAATCACCGGCTCGCGCTTTGTCACGAGACGACGACGACGACGACGTATCGGAGAGGAGTGGACAAGGACAGGAGAGGCCGATACTATACTTTCGCGTAATGTCACTGCACTTTTATTGCGTGCTCTCGTGCTCGCAGTGCGTTCTGTGATTGCGTGGATAAATTGGTATCTGTGTATATGTATATATAGGTGTATGTGCGTATGCATGGGTATATACCTATGTGCGTGTATTGGATTGTGATGACGAATGCGATGCGCGAATTTATCACGGCTTCTGCTGCTGCTGCTGCTCTGTCGGAGTGATCGCCTGTTGTATTTGATCGGAGCGGATTCGGTTTTTATCGCCTGCTGCGGTGAATCGAATGGGGTATCTAGTGAATTTACGGGCGAAATTAAATCATGCCCGGAATGACCGATAAAGACGAGGAATTTTAAAGCTGATCTGTTCAATTCATCATTCGTTATTTCCATAACCAGTGTCCGTACTATATAAGTACACTGAAAGAAATGTTCTATTAAAATTTATTATATAAATGTCAGAAAAATGACTATATTTTTTTTATATATACTAGTCTTGAATATTGGGACAAGACAATACATTATCAAGATTAATCTTGCTACATCCTGCAGCTCTATTTCTTTCAGTGTACACATTGCGTTCTTCAATTTTCATTCCTTATTCTACGAAAAAGAGACTAATAAACATGCCAAACTTATTTATCAAAAATATATACCGAAAACATTTCTATACGTGGCACCTAAAAGTCGTTACTTTTTCATCTCTTCGCGCGCCACCGCCGCCACCTCTCGCCTTTGCAAATCTCGAAAAATCACGAAACACATATTCCCGCAGTACTCTCAAAAAATAAACCATTCATTCCTTTCGCCGCGGCATATACGCGCGAACCGAACCCCATTTCTCTCTTACTCTCCTCTCTTGCCACACGCGCCGCTATACGTCTTCCCTTTGCGCACGTGCGCCATATCCGCGACTTACGTACACACACATACGCGCGCGTGCGAGTTTCTTCAATCTCGCGCCAGCGAGTCTTCCTCGCGAGAGAAGATGAATTTCCCCTTCCCCTTCGTCGGCTACGAGTATATATATATATATACGTGCACGCGTATGTAACGCAAACGTGGCTTCCGGTATATATGGAAGTTCGTCTTTAGATCAAAAGATCCGCGGGTTAAGGTCTCGGCATTTACGCACCCCCGTGCGCGCATACACGCGCGCGATTATTGCTGGGTAGAGGCGCACGCGTCTTAACGGAGAGTGCGGGTGAATATGCGAGATTACGCACCAGCGGAGGTGTGGTGTGGGTGAGATCCCATTATATATGGAGGTGAATTTTAATTAAATAGTACGTGTGTTGTGCAGTATAATAGTGGAGAGGCAAATATATAGATGCACTTTTTGATGCATTGTAATTGCTTGTGATATATGTTCCTTTGGTTTTTAAAGTATTTTATCGACATTCTGGCAAAAAGATTTATTTAATAAACTTCAAGGAACAAACTAAAACGATCAGTTGGTATAACAACCAATCTGTATATAACATATATATATACTCCCAAAACCTCTATATCAATCAAACTGACCTCTCCTACCTCCGTTTCTCATCTCCGCCTCGAAAACAATTACAGCTCGTTATTCACGTATGCGTATACAGTTGCTGAAAAAAAGCGAAGCGAAGCGAACGCACTTCCGCTCCGAATCGCTCGCTCGATAAATATCAAAGAACGGCTCTTCTCTCTCTCTCTCTCTTTCTCCCTTCCTCTCTTCCTCTCTCGCTCGCTCCGCTTTGTAACGTGACGTGGCGAGCAGACAGTCGCTGTTGCGACTCTCCGGTCTGTGCGTGCAGGGCGCTCGCGCGAAATTTGCATTTATCGCGAGCGGAATATTCATTCTACTACGTGTCTGCGGGTATCTCTGCATGTGTGTGTGTACGTGCCGGCACTTCCACAATTAAAAGAGAAAAGCGCCGTCGACGGCCGAAGACAAACGACGGGCGTGCGCGATTTCCTGCTCTTCTTTTGCCTGTGTGTACGTTCGGAAAGGAAGTCATTGCGAGGGCTGGGTTTGACAGTGCATGCAGTATTATAGACGCGAAAGTGTGTGCGTGTATGTGAGTGTACAGAAGAGCTTGCGTGGAATGGCGAAAGAGTGAATGCTGTTTAGAGATACGTATGCATATAAGGACATTTGAAGTCGCTGTGAGATAAGAAATTTAATTTATTTAGACAAGAATTTGTCAGACTAATATAAGGCTCCATTATTTGATATAAAGCAGTAATGAGTAATGTCCAAATGATGATAAGAACAGAGGCATTTGCAAACCGGATTCTGCAGATACGGATAATGAATGAGAACTAAGCCCTATATATACATGCAGAAAGAATCGATCTGCACGGATCGATGCGTGCACCTATATGTAGACATACACAAAGACAGAGAGAGAATGAGACAACGAGACATATCCAGGGAGAGCGCAAGTACCCTCATGCCGCGCGGTGCATGTGCGTGCCTGTGTAAACCGGCCGGTCATTATATCCGTAAATATACGACATGTACATGTCAATTACGCGCTCGGTTACGCAACTCTCGTGCACGACGCCGCCGCCGCCCACTTGGTAACGACACCCGCTTAATTCGATCTCCCTCTATCTCTCGCTCTCTGCCTATGCACATACCGCGCGACCGCGTAATTCCCACGTGCGTACGCGGGCTGATGTTGCCCTTTGTTGTGAAATTATCGCCCGCAAAAATCAACGTGACTTTTCGTGGACAATTCTTTTCCATGCCCAAGTGGTAAATTTAATTATGAAGAGGATTTGCGTATGCCACGGTACGGTATGGAAAGGATGTAAAAGGCGTATGAATTTTTCTTTGGCTTTTCGTATATGGACAAGGATTGCTTACTATGGTTGATGGGGGAATCGCGTGTACGAGTGTGTGCTGTCGTGGCACACTGGTTGGATATAGAGTCGCTTCGCGCTTTTAGCAGTGGTTTCGGTACGTTGTCTTTTTTTTGACGTGGTGTGTGCGTTGGAAAACGTGTCAATTATGTTTCTAAAAGTGTTTATACGAACGCTTATGGAATTTTATTTACACAACTTCTTTTTTTTCAGCGAGTGCATAGTCAGTAAAATTATATGTTTCGAAAGTTTGCTTTAAAGTCGCAAATCATTATACGAGCGCGTTGCGAGATATATAAATACATAAATTGCACTCTCTCTCGTAGTGTGTACATAGTAATAAACGGCCACTACTTTTTGCGCGAGTTTCTTTGAATTTTATTGAATACTCATTCAAGTGAAAATGGCGTTCATTATACGCGCGCGTGCATGATTCATTCTCCAGCTCGACTGCTACTCTCTTCCAGGCAAATCTCGCGATACAATGTTTGCACGCGATAATCCAGCACTGTTATTAAATCAATAATCCGTGCTATCTATCTGTACACTCTCCCTCGTTACACAAAAAATAACCCTACAAAACCAAAACTTTAAAATGAAAGCCAACAAAAACCAGCAACTCTACTTCTCGACAGAAAGAAAAACCTCCATCGCGCCTGCGCTTGAATTTCATCACTATTTATATCCATCGCTCCTCGTCAACGTCACGCGCCACACAGATACACGCACACAGAGACTGCGCGTGCAACGAGCTCGCGCGCGACCTTGCCTCGTTTTTCCCGCGTCTTGGGCGAGGCTCGCACAAGAAACGTGCGGCGTCGAAAGAGAGAGAGAGAGTATAGAGCCTTCCTCCTTCGTCCGGTTATTAACATCGTGAGGACGAGCTGCTGCTGCTGTTGCTGCTGCTGCACCCCCTCGGTACGACCGGTCGTAGGCCGCTTTTACTCGCTTTCTCCTAACAAGCGGCGTTGAGGCAAGGAGGTGGAGGCGGAGGAAGAGGACGGACCAGTTTTTTTCGCGCTTTTTGCGCCACACGGACTCGCGTGCGCGAGCACAAGGCCTGTAATTCGCCAAGGTGGAGAGGAAGCCGGTGGTTTGCAACTTGCTGCGCCGAGGAACGGAGGAAGACAGAGATGAAGGAAAGGGCTTTGTTGTGGCTAAATGAATGAGCGTTGATTGGCCGGGGTGCTGGAATGTTGAGCGGAAGCGGGACGACCTTGGGAAGAAGGATGGTTCAAAGATATGATTTGTTGGGTTTACGCGTGTGTGGTGGAGGAAACTCGTGTATGATCATA
>JAPYZO010004293.1:0-20957 GCA_030522905.1 Torymus flavipes | reverse complement strand
TCAAAGTCAACACACGGAGCGCCCGAGATGGGACGTTCTTACATGCTGAGCTGAGATAAGACGTTCTTGCTCCCACCCGACGAAATATATACTCTGCGCCCGCCAGGTTCCTCAAATGCGAAGCACCGCACAGCATTTTTAATCGTATGTCAATCAAAGCTTTCGACCAAGATGCACTTAGCTGACAGAGATTTTCTCATATTACCTATATATAACTATGTTAACAAAATATTAAAATAAGACCTTGCATATTAAGAAATTGACAAAGATATAAAAATGGAAAGGGCTGTGTGGTCGTCAGGCGCTTCAGACGCGAAGCGCAGCGTCGCATCTTTGATTGTTTCATATTCAAGGCCTTGTATCAATTCATATCACCCGTTGACGTTTTCATATTTTATATAAGTAGATACATTAATAGTGTATTAAAATTTCAGCTTTTTTACTATAATGACTTTACTGAATTATTTTAAATGGTTTTTTTTTTTTTTACACATTATATGAACAGCTGACGTATATGATTTTTTAGTATTTTACGATATCTAGTTTATTTCATTAAATGTTTTATATTTCCATTAAATGTTTATTATTATATTTCCATTTAATTTTTTTCCATTAAATGTTTTATATAAGTGACATTTCATTGTCATTATAATATGAATTTTACAATTATAAATATAAGCCTTGCTATGAGTAAACAAAAGAGTTGCTACCTCCCGGACTGTATATATATGTATGGTATAGAATCTTGACGGAGCGACATGTTAATACGTATAGAACATTGCTTGCGATACCACTAGCGGCGCCAGCGCGCAGGGCAGGATCCCTGGAAGTAAGTAGGTAGTGGAGTACAGCCACTTTTTCCTACCTTTCCACATAACCAGCGCCTCTGCCGGCCTGTCTTCACCGCCTCCAAATAGTCCAAATGGTTGGTTCTATCAAACAACCAACCAAGCGCCATTACCTTTATAACGCTGCTATACTTTACAAATTATCCCCTCTCCCCATACTTGTCTCTCTGTCACGTCCATTTTTACCTTCGGCGCGATTCGTAATTCGTAGAGGTCCGCACGAAGCACACAGATGACAGTGGCAGCACGTCCGAGTGGTCCGAGTGCCGCGCTACAGCAGCAGCAACACATCACCTGCTGATCTTTCGCTCTATAGGGCACCGTGAGGTCCGTGAGTCCGTGAGTGGGAGCGAGAGAGAGAGAGAGAGAGAGAAAGTATACACAGGCTAGGACAGGACGCACAGAGAGCGCGCAGCTGGCTGGCCCTTTTTTCTCGGTCGCACGCAGCCATAAGTACAGCCCCAGCCGCTCTTAGCGTGTGTGCAGTGCTCACGCGCAAGAGCTCCCGATCTCGAGAGAGGAAAGAGACACGTAGGTATTGCAGTGAAGTGTATATATATATACACATATAAAGGGCAGGCAACCGCGATCGTCGTCGTCATCTTCGGCTGTGTTTTTTTCTCTCTCACGGCGGGGAAAAGCGCGCTTTCCCGGAGCGGGGGTCAGATTAATGCCGTTGCGGGACGACGAGCTGCTACCTCCGCTGCGCCGCGCTGCCACCGCTGCTGCTGCTGCTTATATTACCTGGGATGCCTTGACAGGGGCTACGGACCGCCCGCCCTCGTCGCCGTCATCGCTGCACGATCACGGAGCTGCCTCGAGGACATCGTTCGCAGCAATAAGGTAGTAGTTGTGGTGCGGGCTTCTTCGTATGTGAGCCTCTGTGACGAGGCTCGGAGAGTGAAGATAGTATACCCTGGACAAGTGTGCTCTTGTTGCCAGGCGGCGTCTGACGTATAATAGGAGACCGATCACTAACCTATCTTGGGCCAACAAGTTTTCTCTTAAGCTAGAGTGCAGTGCACGCTCGGTGCTAAATTTGTTTTTTAATGTTACAACGAGGTTTTAGGAAAGCTATGGGAAGGTCTGTTTTCTTTCTTTTTTTTTCGAGCAGATGCTTCGAAATGCATTTCGGTGCGAGTGCACGGTAATAAGGGGATTATTGGAGGATTGTTTGCGTTTAAATTTGTTTACCCTCTTTATTTTCTCACGAACGATAGTGTTATTTAATTTTTTTAATTCGAGCCCTTGCAAGAGGTGTTTCATCTTAATCGGATGCCGCGGTTGCGGAGCAAACGGTGATTTGCAATCATTCAATAAGTACGCCATGTCAACTCCTTTCTAACCTCTCCTGCAGAAACAAAGATTTTGTACAAAGCTTATTCGTGTGACCTAAAAACTTGAAGATTACATTATCAGAAAAAAAAAAAAAAAAACATTAGAAAGCTAACAACTTGAGATTAATATTATTAATATTTTGTACAAGTTATAGTTTTTAAAGATTACAACCTATTGTAATAATTTTAAATCGTTTGTTTACTAACGATAGAAGAAATTAAGATAGTAGAAATTTAATAGAATATAAGTTTACGATTAAAAAAAAAAAGTCGAAATGGTGACAAAATATAATATTTATTTAATATTTATTTCATAGTATTTATACAGTAAAATATTTTTCAGCTTTTGATTAAGACTGCCAATTTAAGACTGAATCACTGATGCAAGGAACAGTTGCTGTTGCTATTGCACACAGATAGCATCAATGGGAAACTGTTGTTCATGTTTTAAGGTGCCTCCCCCACCAAATGGAACAAACCAGCCTGCTGTTTTCGAGCACAAAGACGGTATATATTTCATGCACCCAATGCTTATTAACGTCATATACTTTTATACTTATGTGATGTTATGTATTATGTCATTATGTGGAACTAACATCATTATGATTTTTTTTTTTTTTTGTAATAGAAACAATGGAGTTGCGTACTCTATTTTCACACAATGATATCCAAAATCATCCACATACAAATAAAGAATCTCATGTGAATGGGAATAAGAATTCATCACTAAGCATGTCAACATTTAATGGTGTAGGTTCAGATAACTGTGGTTCAATGCCCACAGTACAAAATAAGTTGCGTAGGCCTCATGGTTTTTATTCACAAATGCAATCTGGAAATGCTGGCCTCAACTCAACGACTGGTAGTAAACATGTAAAAGAGCCTTTGGATAACAAATTAACTACACTTTTTGAAAAATATAAGGTATATATGACTTTTTATCTATCAAAAAATATAGAAATAGCATTATTATAAATAAAATAATATTACATAAAATTGAGATTTTATCCAAATTATTAATTTATTACCATCATCACGCTATTTTTTATATTAAAATTGCAAAATAATAACTTGTTAAGAAAATTTTAAACTATCGACAAATCTTTATTAAATAAAAATTATTTTTTCTTCAGATAGATTTTATTAACTCTTTATGTCTGTATGTGATGTGCATGTCACATAGAAATTGAAAGCCATGAAATAATTAAAATTCAAATGATGTGCAAATTTGAGTGGTTCTTACGTTTTAGTAATGCTAGAATAATATATAAACCATTGCATATTGAAAAAATTATATTATATTATAATAGTACATTATGCACCTAGGAAGTAAAAGTAAAGAATGTCCAAGATCGCATATCGCATATGTCCCTCGCCTTCGACTCGGGTGACAATTATATGCGATCTGAGGGATTCTTTACTTACTCCCGTGGTGCATATACTATTTTTCTCCAAGAGGAGCGTAAAATGCGTAGGCTGTCTTTTGCCCGCAGGGCGTACAGTACGCACTTAACGCGCCGTGTGGAGAAAATTATATTTTTTTTTCCATCTTTTACCAAATTTTCAAATGTTTGTCTCGGTCTTAACGGGTTAACACTATTTCTTCGATGTGACCAATATGGTATACATTTTGGAGAAATCATATATATTTATTTCTAAAATAAATAATAATTTCTCAAATTCAATACACTGCTCTCCGTGAGTTTACGTATTCTCTTATAACTTTGACTGCTAAACAAATTTGATTCATTAAATATTGTTAATTTTCAAAGGATCCACAGGAAGATCTTATACTGGCGGACGGTATCGAACGTCTCTGCAACGATCTCCTGCTGTCGCCGGACGAGTTCAAGGTTTTAGTACTGGCGTGGAAACTGAACGCCGAGCAGATGTGTCAGTTCACCCGTCAAGAATTCCTTAGTGGCTTGAAAGCCATGATGGTAGAGAGTATAGTTGGCATTCAACAGAAGTTGCCCACGATCGTAGAGGAGCTCATGACGAATGGCGAGTTGTTCAAGGACCTTTACAGATTTACATTCCGCTTTGGGCTCGACGTGAGCTCCGGCCAGCGAATCCTGCCCGCCGACATGGCGATTGTCCTCTGGAGGCTCGTCTTTACAATTCGCGAGCCACCATTGCTAAGCAAGTGGCTCAAATTTCTGGAGTGCCATCACGTCCGGGGTATACCGAGGGATACGTGGAATATGTTCCTGAACTTCGCCGAGAGTATAGGCGATGATTTGGGTGCCTATGATGACGCGGAGGCCTGGCCGAGTCTGTTTGATGATTTCGTAGAGTACGAGAAGGACGAGGTGAATCAGAACATTAAGAAGATGCAAGATGAAATGATCAATGATCTGTCGGTGGAGAACGATTAATCCGTTGACGGTATTTTTTCAATGTCTGTCCTGTTTGTCTTTTTTATTGGGAAGGAGTTTTCATACTATTGGATCTGAGAAAAAATCTTTGTTTATTGAAAAGGAATCGAAATATTCTTTTTGAAAAATATTTATGACACAATACGTCATGACAGGTTATTCTATTTTAACTTTGATGAAATTTCAACATTTTATCGATTTTTTAATTAATACAATTTAATATACAATTTTTCATAGATTTATGGGTATTAACAATCATAAATTAACAAATGATTTTATTAATTAACATTTTTATTATTTTAAAGAAATATTAAACTCTTTTATAACTTTTCTACAACTCTTGTCAGAGAATGGAGTTGAAAATCAATTTTAAATCAAGATTTATTGCTAATACGAGAATTAAGGTTTTTTCAGATTCAAGAGTGTAAAGGTCCTTTTAAAGTCACGTCAACTTAAATGCAAGCTTAGAATAGACTTTTTATAACATTTTTAGCTTAGCTTGCGATCTCTTCGTTCTTTTCTATTATAGGATTGTTTTTATTAAGAACGAATTTACGACATTTTTAGCAATCGAATAATCGTGATATTTACAACTAACAAATGAATTTTGTTTGTTTTATTGGCACTGTCTAATATTGACAATATGTCATTAGATAATTAATTTTGTGAAATATAGTATCAATATCAGTTGTTTAAATTCAGAGCATTATAAGTACCTAAAATAATAGGATATTCTTAAGAAGGGTTTAATTTAAGGCAGCAAAGGAAACGCGATTATTATTGAAAAAGTTTTATGGGACAATTAAGAGTATATATACATATATACACATACAAACATACATACATACGTACACACACACACACACACACACACACACACACACACATATATATGTAGGATGTGGTGGTTTTGTACAAAAAAATTTTATTTGTATAAAGAATTTTTCATTAACGTTTAGTATATTGTTAGGCGCGTTTCTAAGATAATTTTGCGTAGACAACTAATTATTTTCATGTTCTGAAGGAGGTTCTACAGCCACTTTTTAGTCAAATGATTACGAAACATTTCGCATTTATGAAAAGAAAAACATGTACTGTACGTACGCTAAATAGGCATCTAACGTCGCGTTTTATCTTCTCAGTTATAAGAAAAGTAAACGCAACACATGCCCAAAGTAGGCGTATAGTGTACGGGTAATTTGTCGCCTCAGCGAATCGAAACTATATCCGTGCAAAAAACGCCTATTTTACGCACTTGTTACGTAATGTACTATTTCATATGAAATTTATTCGAGGATGTAAAGTCAAAAGCCGGAGATACAAACATTATTGTTCGTTATAGTAGGATTGAAGTAATCGCTATACGTCCTATTTTGCGGGTGTAAAGTACTTAATGCCTACTATAACAAAAATTGAATTACTGTACATTCTTTACATTTATTCTTTTCATGTCTTCTTAGGCCTCCAGACTATAAAAGCTCATGTTAGAGTTACTGCCCTCCAATTTTTTCCAATTTTGCGTTGCCAAAAGATCAGAGTTTTACACTTTTTTGATATGTTAATTTTATATAGTTACTCCTTTGAAATCTTCAATAACTGTAGAACCTCCATGGATTTGAATTATCTAATTTGCTTTTCTATATACAGTTGTTCATGTCTTTCCATTAAGATTCAAACAAACTTCCAGCAATCTATAATTCTTTACATGTATGCTCGCGCATATATATGTGTGTAATATATACAACAATACAGATGTTCAAATCAACTACACTGATCCAAACTTGTGATACACATATTCTTGAATCCATTTGTCATTCACTTACAGTTTCTAAGTGTAAGATAGTTATAAAAAATGAAAATTAGTTAAAGTTGTATAAAGAGGAGAAAGAAGTTCAGTGATTCGTGCTATTTTATACAAAAAAAAAAAAAAAAAAAACTAGTTCGATTAGCCAATCGATTCTCGCAACGTATTCTAATAACGTAAAAATGAAATTTCATACAATTTTTTGTAACTAAATTACATACTATGTTAGGCCAACTTCTTAACCCTTCAGCCAGTGTAATTCTTTTAGGTAGAACTTAAATACATTTTATATTTTACAAATAAATGTATAGTGATATTAACTGTTTACAGTATCTGTACTGTCAAGTTTGAATAATTTTCTAGTCTTCAAATCTAAAATTATTAATTTGTGATCTTTTTAAATTTTTATAATTATGGAATAGTATTTTTGAGCATAACATCGACATTTTACAAATTTCATTTTAAGAGAGTTGTAGAAAATTAATTGTTTTTGCGTAATCTGTTTGGTTAAGAGGGTTAATTAGTTGATCGTTTTTACTCTTTGTATTTATCGAAAGTGTTTTTTTCATCATAATTTTAAATATGAACAAAAAATTATTAAAAAAGAGGAGTATTGCGATAAATTAAATAATTGATTTATTTAGGAAGGTGCTACCAAGGACTGGCCTTAATTTCAGCAAAACTTAATATCATGTGTACCTAAGATTATTCTATTTCTAACATATATCAAATTCTTTACGAGAAGAACGAAACATTTTTCTACTGCCACAAAAAAAAAAATTAATATATTCAGGTCGTAGCCCAGGAACATGTTGAAGAACTATATATGCTAAACTGTCTTGCCAAATAGAAAAATTTTATAGTGGTTCTCAATTTCTGGTAACAATCAAATTTTATCATCTACCTATACATTTTTGATCTCATAATTACATTAAGCAGTCAATTTTTTTTAATTAATGGTAATGTGTGTATTTCAAATTGATTCGATATTATTTACCAATATAATAGAAAGTTAATATGTGTACTGCTTAAATTTACTTTTGCTTGACGAATGTTTTATAACGCTATTAGAGTGTAGAATATTCAGAAGAGTATTAATAACAGAGTTACAAATTTACGTAATTAAAGATTTTGGGTCTATATATATATAATAATTTAGCAAAAGATTATATAGAAAATGATAGAAATCTGTATATGAAAAGAAGTAAGTTTAAATATGTGATTTTGATAAAATTATAAAGCATTTTCATTTTTAAATCATTAGTCCATGAATATACTTACTCATTCTAGAAATTAAAATTATTTTTATAGTATGCCTATAAGTTTGAGTCTTCATATACGTACTTGAATAAATAATCTGAAGCTAGTATGCTTCAAGACCATTCAAAACAATTATCAAAATTTTGTATATCACAAGAAATGTTTGGCTTAAATATGTATCTTGCATCAAAGATTCTGTAAAATTGATAACTTGATAATCTTTGATAAAATTTTGATAAAATCAGATAAATGAATGAACGACTATGTGATAAAAGAAAATAACGAAAAATATATTAACTGCATTAAATATATGTCTGGTTTTCATAAAAAAAATCGTAATTATGACGCGTAGGAAAGTTTCGAGATAATTATTATTGTTCTAAAAAGAATTTGAAATATTTTTTGTTAAGATTCACTTAAAAAAAGATAAAAATGTCTTAGCTGCACTCTAATTTCACTATGGGTAATTAGACGTTTTATTCATTTTTAATCTATTTATTACATACAGTAAAAGTTTTTGTACTCGATTTTATTAAGTTCAGATTTTATAGAGGATTTCATTTCGTTTTAAACGTCAAAAATTTCGAGATTGAAACGCTTAATTTAAAACTAATAACAAAATTTGAAGTGCAATTTCCCAAATATTGAATGTAATTTAATTTGGATTAAATATTATATATTTATTTACTAGTATGCGAATTAAATTCATAGTACAGAAGAGACTGAATTGGAAAGTTGATCTTTTAATAGTTTTTATAGCGTTGTAATTTTTTTCATAGTCTTTTGCCCATGAATACTTAGTACACTTGTTTTAATAATAACAAGATAAAATTTTCAGTGATAAAATTATTTTTGCTAATGTACATATACATTCCAAAATGTTAGAAGAAACATTGTGCAAATTTTAATGAATGTAGCTATATGACAATATCCTAACATTGCAAAGAAATTTGTATCAGAGTAATATTTATTTACCTGGATTGTCGTAAGATATATATGTATAAAAAATCTACTGTAACTCAATAATTTTTCATGTATATATAGAAAATTGGCATGTTCGTGCGCGTGTCAGTCTGTGAGACTATGAAAACTTTTACTGCATAAAACTATTCTATTTAAGAAAAAAACACTCGAAACATCACATTAGTTAGATTCCAAGTAGTTAGAAAAAAAATAGTCGTACATCCTTCTCTACAAAACATTTGTGGCCTTTGATCATCACAGATTATAATAATGTGTGCGAAAAAACGTATCGGCAAAGAGAGCTGTAAAAAATCGTAAAGATTACATTAATGCGTACTAATTTAGCTTGAGAACGTTCTTCGCGTGTACAAAGTCGATTTGATATATTAGGAAGAACTTTTCGAGGAACGAGAATCATTAACTTGGAGCACAAAATATAATTGTATATTCACATCCTATTACGGAAAGTGCCAACGTGCTGAAAATTTTAATATTAAGCCTACAAAGCGATGTGTGCTTACTAATTAATATATTATATAATACATATGTGTATTTATAAAAGTAATTGCTTACTTCTTTTTACTTTTGTTATATTATAGAATTTGTGAGAAAGTTAAAACAAGCAATTTTTACTTTTATTTCTTTATTTTATTTATAGTTATTAACAGGTAATTTTACATTTTTTCAAATTTCTAGAATTGGTCCGTTAATTTAATAGTACCTCTTTATTTTAATATGTTCTTATTTAATGCAAATTTAAGGTTCAAGCAAACGAATTAAAAAAACAGAAACATTTTTTTAACACAATAAATAATAACATTTATTTGCAGTTTGGGGTAGATTCTGACATCATGTATAATACAGTTTAATTTTCATGATATTTAAAGAAATTTTTACAGTTTAAGAATATTATAGAATTTGTGAGAAAGTTAAAACAAGCAATTTTTACTTTTATTTCTTTATTTTATTTATAGTTATTAACAGGTAATTTTACATTTTTTCAAAAGTACGGAAGCCTCGATCTCATTTATGGGATGGACATTTGTTACTCTAACTTGTATTGCAGATTTTATTTACATTTGCTTGGCGAAACCAAAAAGAGCGTTGGGTGGTTATCGAAAAAAAGACAATTTTTATAAAATGCTGATTTTGTAAAGTAAAAGAGATCACTTTTAATTACAGTATGAATTCTATTGAAATACATAAAATAACAAATGGTCAAATGTCAAAAAATCCACAATGTCATTCGAGTGCACATTTTTGCATCTCATAAATGCACGCGCTTCTATAATGTACAACATAAATATTATAAAAAATACAAATATGTTTCACTTTATCATAAAGTGGAAATTCCATAGTCAACAATTTGTGTTACATCAATTAATGAAAATAATTGATGTGAGGAGCCATTGTGTGGCTATGGGCTTTCCTTACACTTAATCTGGGTAGGCTATAAATTAAAGTCAATACAAGTCACAGATCCTTTATACTTGTCGTTTTACAATTGCTATTGAAAATCATACATACACTAGACTAATATTTACGTAATAAACATTGAGATCTCTGCACTGCACAGGGGCATCTCTTACAGAACTAGAATAAATGCGTGTTTGCTACATTTATAAGTATATTCTTCTTTTTAAATCTTAATAAATTACTTATATTCCTTTGATAGACAATTCAATTTTTTTTTGTTTTATACACGCTACAGCAGTAATGTTCATTTGCAATAACTACAATTTGTTCTGGATCAAAATTTCACATCGACGCAAACGACAAAATGTCCTCTAAGTTGAAAATTTCATATCAATATATCTAGATGATAAATGGCGAAGTATTAAAAGAAGTGAACTGATATTCAATGATATAGTAAAGTTTTGATCGAGTTTTAAAAATATTCATTTATGAACAAGCTTTTTAATTAGATTTATGAACTGGTACCTTAGTATTTTTATATATATTTATCAACTTAATTAACTTAAACTGGATCCTTTGTGATTCAACTGGCTTGTAATTATAATACTATGCTTCGGTCCATAACATCATATACCAATACAATTATACACCAATCAAGAAGCACTTAATGTTTATGTATATTTTCTGTTAGATAATAATTTTGTATAAATGTCAGATAGAGAATTTGAATTATTTAACTGATTCGGATGACTTATGTTCAACACAACTACGTGTAAATTGTACAACTTTACGCGAATCAAATTATTTAATAATGTACACAGATAGTAGCAGTTGTAATTTTCTTTATATATAATAATACAAAAACTTTTTCCTATTACTTTTAATAAATCCAATAAGATGTTTTCACTAAAATATTATTAATTAAAAATCTCTTTTTTTAACACGTTTTTGATAACGTGAGTAATGATACATTCAAGCAAGTACGTTGTTTTCTCTATTTTCAGTACTAAGGAAAAGTTTTTACATTTTTATATAAAACTAAGAGGTTTTGCAGTAGTATTATCATAATTTTCGCTAATGAATACTTTTTAAGTGTGATGAACATTAAATAAACATAAATAATAGACATAATAATAATAAATAATCACTTTTTAATAACGCAGGATGTGTATTTTAAGCAGACTTATAATGGCAACGTCGTTGATTTTTTCTAAATATCACGCAGTATTAATTTAGATGTCTCGTTTGCGTATACTTTGAACACGTCACGACATTAAAATATACATAACTGGTGCATGTATTAACATAATATTAATCGCTATGAGATTTGATACTTTTTTATCTTTTTATGTTAGCTGAGAAATGGTCATAGTTCTTGTACAAGTGCCTCATGTGGTACCTCAATTACGTTCTATCTTTTTCTTCCAAACATACAATTTATTAAGTACAACTCACAAGTGGACAATAATTATCGCCACTGTTCAACAAATAGATTTTCTTTTCTTTGTACCACCTTATGCAGACTTAATCTAAGACCAATATTGGTAGCGATCTATCAGCGACAGGAGTAATTCACTTTTATGAGCAAACAAGCTCTTTTGTGAGGCCTTTAACATCAGCTAATCTGCATTGTAACCAAACGTGGATACCTTTCGTTACATTATTTATTTATGCCGTACCTTTATTGGTATTAAAAACCTTAGAAAAATAAATAATAGAAAATAATAAATATACAATAAAATTATATTAAGTTGTAATGTATTTTTTATTAAATACAAAATCACAAATTTCTTCAAATATTAATTAATAAAATAATTTACTTACTATGTAAGGATTTTTTACAATATGTTTAATAAAAATACAGTATAAATAATCTTAAATTCTATTTTAAAGCAACAAAAGGTAATCCATGTCTGCCCTTAACTGCAAAGTTAATGTATAGATGATGAAGGAAGAGAAATGGCAAAACAGCGAGTTCATGTAAAATGCTAATACTTTTTTCAGATCACGATACGCGACAGTATGAGATTTGTGTAGCAGTTTTTTTGCTTGAAACGCAAGATAACAATAATTAACAAATAAACTCCTATCATTATTAGTTCGCTGCAGTGGCCTTGGAATATACATATTTTGTAACGACTATGGATGACTTTAATAAGCTGGAGCTTGGAAGTCACCCATACCTCTTTGTTGTTGCTGAGCGAAAGGAGGTTCTTGATAAGCAGCATCTGTAGCATCTGGGTAACTCGTGTAACCTTGTCCTCCGGTGGGATCTGCCTCATAACTAGGGGCAAATGCAGCATCTGTTCCCTGTTTAAATCTCTGAAAGGCAAACCATGCACATCCCGCCTACAATAAAAATACATTTGTCAATTTTCAACTTGTCATTTTTTTGGTGATGATTTATTTCAGTATTGCTTATTTAATTGATTTTTGCTAAATGCAGTTATTATTGCACTTACCCAACTAAAGATTGAGAAGAAACAAAATGCAATAGCTGCTTGTACATTATTCACACCATAGCCATTTGGTGGATCTTCCGACCCATTCCATCGATTGGTTAAGTAACAGAAACCAACAAAGTAAAGAAATGCCCAAAAGCCAGAAAAACTAAAAGTAAATACATATTAAGTATAGAAATATTCTTTATAAAGATAAAGCAAACAATAAGAATATTAACATACCCAAGATCTCCAAGAACATAGTGCTTCCTAGTCTTTACAGAGGACATTTGTTCAAATAAGTATTCGCCAGCTATGAAGCCAATACTTGCCAGGAAGGCAATAACACCAATTCCCGTTCCATAATTACATGCATTTGTATCTTTATTATACAGGCAGACTTCTTTTCCGTTTTCTTCTTCTATCCAACCTTTGCTGCTTATACATCCGAAGACAATGATTGAAAATAGCTAAAAAAATGTTTTTGATATTTTATTTTGCTTTTTTGTATTTAGACAAAAATATTAACGTGAATATTATAGTCTCTTATCTATATATGTTTTATAATATGAGACGCCAATTTACCAAAGTGTGTAATCAGTGAGAGTTTTTGTAAATTTATTGTGAATTTAAACTTTTACTTATATAGTTGGTCGTGAGAGCGTTAACCGCCCGACCAACTGACCTGCAGCTTAACGCAAGGATTCCGCGAATCTCGATAATCACGGTTAATTTTTGCCGCATAAACTTCTCGAAGAAATATTATATAGCTGCCCACGAGCTCATGCATGGATAGATTCGAATGTAGACTTCATAAATGACCAAAATAGAAGCCTCATCCAATATGGAGGACGGAAATTTAAACATTTAAGTATACGAATTTTAATGAAAATCTTATATGGAGCTGTGGAGGTTTTTCGGGTCGTTGATTACGAATTCGGCGTCATAATTTTAAAATTCAAGATGGCGTATCTAATATGGCGGGTCAATCAGCGACCTCAAGGTACCCCAAAACCTTAGAGTACCAATTTTCATCCATAGCTATATAATTTTTTCCGTGGCACGAAATTTTCGTACAAAACACATTGTATTTTTTATATTTAAGTATTTATATAAACAAATTCAATAATTCTGAAGTGCGTGAAAACAAAAAAACCACAGGGAAATCAAAAATTTTTATATCTAAAAACCGTAATAAAATATAAAAACAAAAAGTGAAACATGAAGTATAGTCATAAAATTGCAATATAGAAAAAATTATAAGATAAAAAGAACTTTTCGTATTTTGTGCTTCTTCACTGGTTGCAAATCCTATATATAATTGACTTGGTAAGTTATATCTGTCAATTAAGCATAATTTACAACTTCTCTTTAACACAACCATTTGTCAAGTTGATGTCAAGATCAATCATTCAAGACTGAATTTTCATCAATGGTCAACATCCAGTTAGAAGTCGACCATAATAAGCTTAATCTTTTATATTGCCTCTCAACTAAGTAATTATGAAGTTAAATTAGAGATAGTAAGGAATCTCATGTCTAAAATAGGTCAGTAATGTCACATGTTTTTTTTCATTCTCATTGGATATCTAGCACACACTACCTACAAAATACATTATTTTTATAAGTTCCTTTTTAATTTAGACTAAACACTGCTATAACAAAAAATGTATTATTACTTATATTGGGTCTTTGGAGAACAAAAGAAATGCAAGAAGAAACAGCAATCAATACTTAAAGGTCAGACACACAAACACTGTGAAATAACTAATACAAGTATTATTTGTGCATTGAAAAAGAATGACAAATTAAAAATGAGTCTGTGATGATCTAATGAATCTTGCAAAAATGAATTCTTAAGTAGGAAAAGCCTCAAGACTAAAGTTAGAGGCAGTATTTTAAGTGACCTAGAATTAAAATTGCCAGCAGAAATTTCTGTCCTAGAATGACAAAATCAATTGTAACAACTGAAACTTCAGTGCTAATAAAATAGTTAAACAGAGAACATGTGATTGAAAATGGGTTCCATTACCCATCTTGCTCACTTTCACACCCATTATACCCTCATAGTATATGCACCTTCCTCACAAATCTGGTCCCCCACATTTTCCCATTACCCCTCTTAATACACAAAAAAGGAGGATTGTCAAGTTCACGGGACAAAAGTGAATATCAATCAATACCAAAGGCCAAGATTCAGAAACGTACTCTTTCACTCCCGCATCCAGCCCCCCTCTCTCCCTCTCTCCCTCTCCCTTATTCCCTGTAACATCAATATAAATCCCTAAAAAGTGAGATGAGACCCAGAAAGGGAAACTGGCGACAGATTTAATCTCCCTCTTTCTCTCCTGTGCAACGTCAAGCGAACGAGGAAAAAGCCAAGGAAGCAATATTCTGCGTATTTGTTATCAGGGGAGAGCTAGCGAATGAGTGAACCAGCGCGAGATAAAGGCCAGAGGGCGAGAACGAGCACAAAATTAAAGCCGTCATTCGCGTACATGCTGTCTCTCGCGCGCTCAAGGATCCTCCTGAGGGAATGTGTTGTGCGCGCGCGGTCGATCGCGTCCGCGATCCTTGAGGGGTGGGCGAGGCGAAGCCGAACTTCACCCACCCACACTCTCATGTGCGCGCGTGCGCATACACACACACACACTTTCTCTTTTGCTCCCATGCCTGTGGGAGCAAAAGAAAAGCTCCAGAGGAAACAGAAAGTTGGGGAAGAGGCAAGAACAGGATGAGAGGGTATTACGCGTGACCGCCGCACGTAAATCCACGGAAAATCAATAGGAAACAACCCCATCAACGCGCGGAGCTGTCGTTTTCCCTTTCTTTCTCTCTCTCCCTCGCGCGTGCGGAATACACAGAAACGACACACACGCAGGAAAGGAGGGGAGACGAGGGTTTACCCTTAAAATCGATGTGCGCGACGTTCTCTGCAACGACGGGGAATGGCGCGAAACAAAAAGGCTCGTGTAATCGCGAAAAGGACGAGTAATTATTAAGAGAATCGCCACAACGGCTAAGGTTCGATAGTTACTTACGAGGCATACTGCCCTGAGGATGACCTGTGGCCTCTGTACGAAGGAAATCGGGTCGAACGGTGCGCCAGCCTTGCCGCCTCCGTAAGCTCCACCGCCGTCCATCTTAGCGCGACTGACACGATCGCGCGGGGCCGCGGGCGGACTAGGTATAGAGAGTAGAGGTAGTTTTCGAAAGCTCAGCGAGAGAGGGAGCCGAGATGCGACGACAGCAGCGCGAGCTTCGTGTTCGTCGTGATCTCGCGCACGCGCCGGAGCAGGTGTGTCCTCACTCCTCCCTCGTCCCTCGACGTTCTCGTGCTTTGCAGCCCAGGGCTGCCAAAGTTTCAGAGCAATCGTCGCTCGACTTATTAGCATATAATCAATTAGGGACGAGATTTGACTTTAAATGAAGGATTGATTGGATTTAGATTCAATAGTAGGTAATGTTATTGATCAAAAAATGGACTTATTTTTTTATGCAAAGAGGAAAGAGCTCTTATCTTTTGATAAAATTTTGTATTGATTTGGTTTGAGGGAGATTAGATAACAAGAAGTGTTCTTGAGAGTGTCCGAGCTTGCGCACACTTAAGATGTTTAACAAAAGTCGATTCGAGGCAGATTCTAGTAGAGTTTTGAGAGTATGAGATTGTTTATAACTATCAGTCTTTTTATTTTTATTACTATTTCAAAATAAATGTAAATATTTTTACATGTAGAAAAATAAAATATAAGTTGACAATTTCCACATTTTATATAAGTATTTTAATTTTTTTATTTCTTTATTTTTTATGATTATTCTACGAAAATAGCAATAAGCATAATTCACTTCTCTGATTATTGTTGTTATTACTGGGGGTTTTCTACATTGTTCACTTCTATTTGTTCTCTGTGTTTCGACAAAAACAGACATCTGAGAAAGTAAGAACACATAGAACAGGACATGTACAAAAATCCCTGTACCTACTAAGTCACTAAGTGTGATTTAAATATTCGCGCATCAGGCTTCACATCAGTGTTGCCAATAGAATCAGACTTTGTCTGTATTTCATTTGTTGCTTAATTCACTTCACATGGCAGACGGTAATAACAACTTTAAGGTTAAGTAATTTGAACATTAATGAGTTTTAAATACATTTATTTGACGTTTTAATGACTTTGAATATTATTAATTGAATGAATGGTTAAAAAGAAATTTACTCCAATCGAGTCGACAATGGGTAAAAAAAGTGTCAATACATACATACTGCTGTGCTTTATATGTAAACAAGATACGTTTATAGGCGTAATGTAATTTTGTATTTTGAATGAAAATCATGTAATTCGCTACAAAGTTATGTATTAGCAAAGTAGATAACGTATCTTATCTAATGCGGAGTCACGGCTAATTAGTTGGCGAATAATTTGGTCACAAAAATTTTATGAGGGCGAGGACCACAGACGCGAAAACATGCTTATTTCAAGAATAATTAACCAAATTCATGAAAAATGGTTCAATATGCAAAAGAAGACTACGGAGGGTGTGCAGTCAGCAAAAGATGCTGTGTTTCGAGGTGGACTAATCATTATAAGTGCCATCGTTATAATTTGGATATCAATTTTTTTATATACTGCTTTTTACTATGCCTACATGCCGAGCATGACTTATGTGAGGCCAGTTCACTTGCAATTCAAGTAAGTTTCATATTGTATCTTTATATATTTTTTGTCTATGTCATCTCACGTCAGCTTATTAATATGATACACAATTTTTCCTACAGATCATGCGAGGAAGATAAGGTAAAAGGAGTATGCAGCTTTCCATCAGCTTATGTACAGTTAACAAAAAAACAACAATTATTGATGGTTGGACAGCCCTACAAAGTGAATTTACAGTTGGAAATGCCTGAATCACCAGCTAACAGAGACCTTGGTAACATTAATAAAAATAATCTTAGTTATCAGTGGATAACTTGCTTCTAAGATTCTCTTTTAAGTTTAACATTATTCACACTTTTAAAATGATTATATCATAAATTGCAATCTTATTCTCCAAATCTCGGTATACAAAAACCATTTTTAATTATATATTTTATTTTATACAATCATAATATGATTTAATATTTCATAATTAAAGTTTATTTAATAAGCTAAACTGACTGAAAACTTTTATGAAATTCAGTTATGTATTTCATACTAAATGAGTCATAATTGACTACAAACTTTTACTAATTCTATATATGATATTTTAGGTATGTTTATGGTTTGTGCTCAGTTACGCAGTCGAGATGGAGTCTTAGTTGAACATGCATGTCGTTCTGCTATGTTGCATTATCGTAGTACCTTATTAAATACATTAACAACGCTTACTTTTTCACCCATGATGATATTTGGGACCACTGAAGAAAAACAAAATATCGTTCTTGAATTGTTTGGAAATTTTGAAGAAGATCAAGTAAATAAAATAAATTTATAAAAGAAGATAAAATTTCTACGGAGATTTCTGTTAAAACCGAAACTTTTTTTTACAGAGCCATCCTGTAACAATTATCTATATTGAAATACAATCTCGCCAAATTGAATTTTACTCTGCTACTATTATGATAAATGCTCATCTTTCTGGCCTACGCTATTTAATGTTTCATTGGCCCATTCTCTCTGCCGTTGTCGGTATTGGTACAAACTTGTTTTTCATAGTATTTATTTGCATACTATCATACTTGCATTTTGCAAGTGAAGAAGAGAACCAAGATGAATCTTTCAGCTATGAGAAAGGTGAACTGGGAGAAGAAAAAGACTTGAAACTACCTACTGATTGTAAGTAATTATTTTTATTCCAATTGTTCCAATTGTGTACATAAATTTATAATAAACTCTTCATCTATTTAGTAGGTTCAGATACATCTTCTGTAGATGATACCTCAATGTTAGAAGATATTCCTAAATCTCCAGATGAGAGTTTGTCACTTTCTTCAACAGATCCAGTTTTAAGTAAATCCAGTTACATTCAAGAACTTTCTTCATTGATAGCTGAGTCAACCAAAGAAGATTTAAACAAATAATCAAGTTACATTCCTCGTTATATGTAGTGTACATATGATAGAGAAGATATAAGATATCGACAAAGATTATAGATAAATGAAATTTTATACTCACGTAACTTAGATTTGTGACGTTATTGTTTCAATCAATTCCTGCAGGGATTGAAAATTTGTGATACATACTTGTTTCAAAGTGCCTTTATTTTCTACAATTTATAAACTACGAAGTATTTTTGTTGTGTTTAGTTGCATTTCATAGATATAATTATTAACTTTAAACAATGTAATTAAACTTCTTAAAAACATGACATAAGATGCTTCCAGTTATTTTACTTTATTAATACCGTAAATTTATGTTATTTTAAAAGATAATTCATAATATTTTATAAATCTAAATAATTTTCTTTGGTATACGGTATACACATAATTCTTAATTCTTATTATAAATTTTATTTTTTTATATAATTTATTTTAAATTTATATGTAAGCTCAATTGATTATGTGACAAAAAATAATTGTAGTTTAAATTTAAATTTATTAATGTTAATTTCATAAGATTTACGGTTGGCGCTAAATGTATATATTTAATATATTTTTTTTAAATACTCGTACTAAAATCAAAATATAAAATAAAGTTTAAATAATTGGATTTATACTTGCATTTTTTTATGAATATTTTATTATCATTCCTATACATGCATTTTTATGTCTGTGTAAAAATAATCTATGAGGTGATAATATGTAAAAATGGTTTTTGTATATTAAAGGTTGTTATTAAAATATAAATCATTTTTTATTTTAAAAAGTTATGTCTAATGTAGCCCTATGGTTCGAAACGTAAATTCATCACAGAGTAGATAAAATTTTAAAGAACTCAAGCGCATTAGGTATCGTTCTATTTTGAGAAGTTTCATATGCTCAGAAGGTAAACAAATGTTTAGTTTCTTTTAAAATCCGCTCACAGTAATCGTCAGTAAATGTGGTATGCATCTGCAAGCAGTCTTTTAACAATCTATGTAAGAAACAATAATTGTGACATACTGGATTAACTTTATTTTATTTTACTAAAAGAAGTAATTTATATCTTGATCTAAACTTTAATGTATTTTTTTAATTTGATCAGATGTCAAAACCCTTATAAATTTATGCACTTATTAACATTAGGGGAGAGAGGGGCATGTTACGCAGATGGGTAAGTTGACACACTATATTAATAACTTATTGTAAACACGCGGTATTACGCTGCGGCTCAGTCGTCGTAGACACTGGTGTAGAGTGTTGACACTGGTCACCGTGTAAGTATAAACGTCACAGGCACAGTGTCTGGCGATTGAGCTGCGGCGTAATATCATGTTTACAATAAGTTATTGATAGTGTGTCAATTACTTACCCATCTGCGCAACGATTCCCGCTCTGGCGCTCTTCCCTACTAAGGCACGCTACAGTGTCGAAAAGGGATCGGCCCAATTAAAGTATCTTTTTAGATAATGATTGTAAAACTGTTTTTCATTTTTGTATTAAATTTTGGTTTTTATGTTATCTGGTAAGCATAAGCAAAGAGATTATAATAACAGTCTTTTTCATGTATTACGAGTAGAAACTGCTAGAGCTTATAGGCACGCGGCCATACAGGCGATCAACTGCATGCCGGCAGCTTCCAGGTCGACGAACCTCGAATCATATAGCCGCAAATTACCAACGCGATGAACTCAGGAACAAGATGATAAACCTTGGGCAAAAGATGACAAAGGACCTTGATTGGTCCAGCGATCGTCTCCCACTTGCGCGGATTATTCGAACACGGCGGGAAGCGTGTATAAATATGAATTACACATAGCACGCATCATGGGGGAATCCCAGCAAGAAAAGAGAACGAAAGGGAACGACAATTCGGAGGAAGAAGTACCATGGTTTGAAGAGTTTGAGAGCCAGGAGAACTAGAGAGCTCGAGACCCAGACGAGTGGTCGAGGGTGAACAAGGAAGCTCTGCCAACTAATTCTACTGTCTAACAATGAGCTTCCTCCTACCATTTAAACACTTAAAGAATCGACGTCGTTATAACCGCGCACATTTTATAAGTTCTCCTGTATATATAATTAACCGATTACTTTCATCCTTCTCTCCATAAAGTCGTATACAACATTTTGGCTTATGCTCGTGTGTGTACATGATATACATATATATCCCTCGCTCGCCGCCGTCGTTTTTCCCTTCAAACGATTTATACGCACACGAGAGCGACCTCGTCAACCGCAAAAAGCTACCCCTCGGGCGCGAAAACAACGGTGTTGCGCGCTATAAGGTAAAACAATGGCACGTCGAACGTCGCGACAGCGTATACGAATTGACAAAAAAAATGAATTCACAAAAAAATTTACACTTTTGGCGGCCTCGAAACTGGTAAAAATATTTTTTCACGGCACACTTTCCAGACGCGATTTTTGTTCTTTCTTGTTCACAAGATATATACTG
>JAPYZO010004292.1:0-19128 GCA_030522905.1 Torymus flavipes | reverse complement strand
TTTCAATCAATTAGTCTAAACGATCTAGCATTCATTCATCATTTCAACACTGATGTATCCAAAGACAATTTTTATACACTTACATCGGTATACGATTTCATTCGCATAAAAGTCACGTGAAAGTTATCACTTGTAAAGCAGTAATAAGAGAAATCTCCCCTGATTTCTCCGACTTTTTACGTTAAAAATAGGACAGGAAAGCTGAAAATTTCGTCATAAACATGAATGTCAATTAGTTTAAAGCTGAAAATGATAAGTTTCTATATTACGGAACCCCTTATACGAGCTTTTTAGTGGGACAGTTTGAAGAAATTCGCATAAATCATGAGAAGTGCGGAAAGGAGGTCGAAGTGCGTATAAACGGTTTGTTTGAAAACACAAACTACTTGCTGCATATACGCTGCACTATCTATTCTGTATATAAAAGTATTATTCTACGTTTCAACGCGCTTCATTCTTGCTGTATTCATTTCTGCAATTCACTTGTTACACTGCCGTTTTGTGAGAATGAAATGGCGAGTTTTAAAAACTCAAGTAGCTGTTCCATTTTGTTACAGTTACAGAAAAGAAATACTTCCTGGAGTTCTTACTTGAATAGCGCAACTTCACGTTATTTGCTTTTATGTAATTGCATCTTACCAATCATAAAGACCTAAAAACTTTTCTTCCATCTTTTCATAAACATACAACAGCTGATACCGAACTACAAAAGAAATAAGATAACTGTTAACAGAAACAATTGTTTAACATAATATTTACACTAATACGTCTATTCACTAAAAAAAATAAAATTCCCTATTTAACGCTTCAATCTAAAAAATTACCGAGGATTAGTTTGATCCGGTAAACGGTAAAGTGTGCGCGCGCGTGAAGCACGTTACACCGAGTAAACACTATACCTCACCCTCTTCCTCTATCTCGATCTAATTTTCTTACCTCGTGCCTCTCAACCACCCCAATTACTCTCCGCCCCCACTTATATGCTCTCGCTTTCCTCCTCGACTCGTTTACCCTCTCCTCTTGTTTTTTTTTTCAAACGCGGCCGCCGTCTTCTAGGGTCGTTTTTTTTTGCTTCTCTCGCTCGGTTCGAGCGCTAATCTCGCGCTACTTTTTCTCCGGCTCGCGCCTACTTTATATTGCTCTAGTTAAGGACTAGGGCTCCTAATTTTCGGTCTTCTCTTGGGTTCTTTTGGGTTCAGGTGCGAGCGGAGCAGTCTCTCGTATATAGGATGCGGATGTTTACAGAGCTCGTGTATAAATACACGGTGGAATAATAGGTCTGCGGGACATGATAAATTTGCTTTTCCTAAAGAGGTTCGAAGAGACAAGGTTAAAAGTTTGCAAAAGGCTCGTATAAGATTTTAAAATAATATACAATAAATTCTAATTTATATATATACGTTTATTGAGATTTTCTACCTGCAAAATATCATAACGATCGTTCATATTTCTATTAACTCTTAACACTTTTTTTACAGTTTCAATGTTGTAAGAAAGAAGGTCGCAAAAGTAAGTGTACATCAAATATACATTAAAATGGAATTGTTATAAATCACTTGCAGATTACACATAAATTAAAGGTATTAAACCATTGGTATACTGCGCACGAATAGAATTAGAGTCTTGTGCTTAATCACCGACTGTCAATAACGTCCTGTCACACATCTATATACAATATATAACCCTGTTCCGTCAGATTATCATATGAATATATTAAAACCACCATTCAATCATACACCACAAGACCTAAAAAGTACATCACATAATTTTTACCAACTTACGGCTGCACATACAATAAAACTTATATTTACGCGCGAACCTCTCTCCGTCTTACGCAACCTCCGTTACCATCAATTATAAACGCGACTGCCCGTACTTACACACTAGAGACCGGCGCATCTTCAGTATACCTCACAGCGAACAACGAGCTCTATAAACCTCGCGCGGCGCGCTATTATCTCCTCCGATATATACCTGCACCACGCGCGTTCGAAATAATTAACCCGCGGCACTGTACGCACGCGTGCCATCGACGACGGCAATTACGTCGTCGATATTGCACGCGAGCGCGCAGTACAGAGGAAGAGAGAATACACGCGCGTATACCTTTTATATGCGTAAGTGTACGGTTAGGCGTAAAAAAGTGTAAAATCAGCATCGCGGATGAGCGACGCGCGTAATTGCGCGCACGCGCGTGCCGGAAGCGGCTGTCATTGACGAACTCGCGCGTAGAGAGAGAGAGGCTCGCTCGTAAATCCTCGAGGGGATGGCTCTTGTATATATATATATATGTGCGCGGGTTTTTTCTCTCTCTCCGACGGTTGTAGCGATGTGTCCCTCGGGTGAGCGCGTGCCGCGGTCACCGGTGACGGCTAAACGGTGTACATACACGGAGGGTGGATATATGTTGGGGTGGGTTGGGTGTTGAGAACGTAAAGTGCAGCGGGGGTTCCTTGAGAGGTTGGGGTCTTGGTGAATAAATTTTTTCTGGACGTAATTTCGTGGGCGTTAATTTTAATCGTTTTTGGGGGTAAGGGTATGAAAGAGATTCTAAGAATGATAATTGGCGTAAAGGTATATTATGAATTTGAAATAATTTGGTCTGAAGTGTATCAATTATTGTCATAGTAGGCGCTACTGAGAATGTAATTGAAAAGAGTGTACCAATATTATTAATGTGTACAAAATCTTGTAAATTAAACTTTCCTATAACGTATATTTGACAATAGCAAATGTAATTCAAATTAATAAAAACTTCCATGTAAATGTCAAATAAATGTACAAGTACTTGCAAATGTAAAATATTTTTCTTTTTTTTTATCTGGCAGAAATTAGACATTTTTATATAAACTTTTTATACAGTATTCATAAGGTTTAGGAATTTTAAAAATTTCAAATCTATCATGTTAAAATGCAAATTCGGAACCTAGAAGATATAAAGCGTCACCGTTATAGCTATTTTTAGTAACCCTGACACCATACAATTCTCGTAACATAAAACCCATCATTCAAGTTCAAAAGTACCATTCTGCTGAACTATAGCATACTAAATGTTAGCTTTATTCCTCCGCCACTCATATTTGCAACCGCAAGTTCACTAGAATACAATAAAATTCACTCATCCTGCCATCACAGACTCTCGCGTACGCCGCGATTTAGAAAGAAAACTTTAACATCCAATACTTAAAAGAAAAATTGGAGCACACGCATTATTACAACCCCGAACAACACGCGTACTCTACACTTGCGTAAAACGACGCAGTTATTAATCCGCAGCAAGCTCGCGCGCGGGCCGCCTTTTCTCATTACCGTTTTTACAGTTTCAGTTAAGCGCTCTCCGCGTATAGCAATAATTCACGTCACGTATATATTATATACATCTCTCGACGCGCACGCACGTGTGTAAGCAAGCTGCGCGCGTGCGCGTGAGGGCTTTTCACGGCCGATCTTTCTCGAGAGAGAGAGAGTGCGCGCACAAATACAGATTCATCTTTAACGAGCTGCCGCTGTCCGTTTGTTAAGGGGAATCTTTCGGATCCGGCATGAGCGGCAAATAGAAGAAAATGAAAATAGAATTGCCGCGAGAAGAGAGGTTGTTGTATACGCGGTGGCTATATAGGCGCGTGCGCGCATCACCGCTAGATCGCCGGGTGCATTGTAGGCAGTGACGCGGCAAATCGCGCGCGCAGGCGCACGCAAGCGAGCCCCGTGTGTTGTAGCGCTTGGCTCGTGTCGTCGCTCTTTCAGCCTTTTCTTCTCGTGAAGAGGGAGAGAGGGAGAGAAGAGGATGGTATATGCGGATTATGAGAGGTTGCGGATAGCGCGCTGCTATTTCGAACGTAAAGCATCGACTCCACTTGGGATGGGAGGTACGATGGGTGATTGATAAAAATATCGCTGGTAGAAAAATGTCTTATGAAAAACCATGGAAAGTCATGACAAAGTCTGAAAAAAGTAAAAGATTGAGATATGCTCATAGACTCTTATAGGTTTTCATAGTTGTTCATAAATTTTTATAGATTTTCATAATGTTTCTTAGTTTTTTTTTAATATTTCTTTGGAAAAATTTTATTTGTAATTGATTATTAGATCGCACACTACCGAATCTATATGGGAAAGTCACTGAGGATTTGGTGATATAGAATCGAACACTCATTATATAAATTTCAAGGCGACAAGTCTCCTTTTTGTGTTTTCGCTTTTTAAATGAGAAATAACTAAATATATGAAAAAGTATATTGAAGTTAAAAAATATAAAAAAAAATATTCAAATATACTATGAAAATTTATGAAAAACTATGATTAGTTCTGAAAAATTATAAAAAAACCATACAAAATAATGTAAAGTTACGAAAAATCTATGAAAAATTATTAAAATCTATGAACAAGTCCCAATTTCAAGATTTTTTCATAGTTTTTCGTAATTTATAATTTTCCTTATATTTTCATTATTTTACATAGTTTTTCTAGCTTTTCACTGATTTTCATAGCTATTCCCAGTTACTAAAGAGTTCAATATGAAAAAATGTGTCATTTATAGTTATTTAGAAAATTGAACGTGTTTCATTAATAAGAACAAGTTTTATATGTTATATTGGCATTTAAATATAAAATTAGACCCAGCATAGTGACATATATGGATTTGTTATAGTGGAAAATTAGCACAACCATGTACTACTTTGCAGCTTTTCATATGTCGGAAACTACAGTGACTTCTCTGAGTCGACATTATACGTTCTACTGCTAGGTGCTTACGGTCCTGGCGTCTACTGAAGATGTCTCCTCAAGCATCGTGCCAACGGTAATGCAGAATTTCTGTAACAGTTACTTCAATATTATCGTATTTGTGTATAAGTAAAAAGGAGCTACTTCAAATGAGCGCTTGAAAAGTATCTATTTAGAAGGCTCAAGGTCAGTACCAAAAAAGGGTCTACTTAAGTCTACTTAAGTAAATAATTATTTTTATTCAAAATTTAAGCTGCTAGAAGCTGTTGACATTAAACAAAAAGTGAAATTTTCTTTGAATTGATTTTGCTTGTAAGCCAATGTCTCGTTTTTCTGCGCTTGTTTGAAATAGCACTTTTTACTCTCAGGCGACGATATATCTTATTTGAAAATGCATACTCAAGTAAAAGTATCATCATTTGGGACTCACACAGTGCTTGATTCAGTTTCAAAAAGGAAAATGTCGCTATGGAATTAAGGAACGCTTTAATCTTCGTCTACGAATAATTCATTTCACGGGCAATATTTTATAGAAAATTGGTATCATTGACCACTACTATGACGTATACCTCCACATACATACAAAAATTTCCAGATTTTCCGGACATAAATTATTCTCTCGTTAGAAGAGAACTTGAGTTCAGACTAGGCCCATGACTCACAACGTTTAGGCGTGATTTTCAGTCTGACTAAATTATTTGATTCGAAATTCCTGGTCGAGTCCTAGGTAGGCGCGCGTGATAGCCGAGAGCGTCGAACAGCTTAAACTATGAATTCTCGTTTGAATACTCGAAACAACAATGCAGCATATATTCGGAGTTGAAGAAATTCCAACTTTTAATTGGCAACCATTAAAATTTAAACATTCGTTGTGTAACTGTTCATAACATAAAACGCAGTGGTAAATAATAACAGTTTCCTTACAGCAAGCAAAATTATTGATTCAAAATTACATTTAACTTTTATTAATTTATTCTCTAAACACGTAATAATATACACATGGAATTCCGTTTATCCAATTAACACCATCATTTAAACGCCACTCAACAAGAGCTCTGACTCACTCACACACCTCCCAGACTAATCCATCCTCCACTCATTAATCCAAATTTCCATATTAACACTCTTTCTCTCGCCTCCTATCCCCGCGCGATCACCGCACACACACACACACACACCAAACGAACCGTATAACCTCACCTCCACGACATTAATCGTAATTTCAACGACTCGATACAAATTGCCCTGCGCTTGCTCGCGCGCCTCCGTTAATCAATCTCTCGATCCCCCACCTCTACTCGAAATTAAATATCCGAGACGCTCGCGTGCGCGATTAACATACCAGCGCGCGAGGTCGCTCTATTCAGCCGCGTGTATGCTATATAGTGTGGGAGAAGAAGGGAGAAAATTATTCGCGGATAGAAGCAGCGATTATCGGCTTTTGGGACTGAAATACGAGTAGCGCGAGCCGAAAGAGTTGAGACGCGCATAGGAGCGCGCTCTTGTGGGTTAAGGAATCTGCAGGATTCTTGGAAGATTGAGAGAATAGAAAGGTCGGGGAATGCGGAGAAGTAGTCCTTTGGACTACAGACGGATTTTTTCTTCTTTTTTGGATGGTTATCAATGGGTTGGATTGGGGTGGAGATTGCTTTTTTTAATGTTGTTGTGGTTTATTTTTGTTGCTTAGGTTTGCATTTTATAGAATTGAATTTGTTATTAGGTATATAGTATTCGGCAGTGTTTGGTGATTGTACATTAGGCTTCAGGTATGCAATGTTACTGAAGAATTTAAGTAGATAAATGTTTGTTTAAATGGTTAATTAAAACATCTTTTTTATAATTTACAAGTAAAAGTAAATTACCTGCATCAATTGATTATGATGTTGCGTTATATTTGAACTACATTTCGTAAGATTGAACTAATATTTTACCTAACAAAATAAATTGAAATAAGTCGAGCAATAAGTGTTCAAAAAGAAATCAAGGACAATTCAATACTACATAATTTTTCACAATTATTTTTCTTTATCGATCCCGTCAGCTCCGTATTTTTGTTTCATTTTGATCTTTATATTGATAAGATCTATATACTTTTGTCTACGAATATTAAGTAAGAAGAAGGCACGTGGTTAAGCTACAAATCAAATTATAATTTAAAACGTTTCAAATTTTGGAAATACATATTTAAAATATAGCTTCTGGGGATAATTTAAAATAGAACTAGATTTGTTTCTACGAATCTACCGTGCAAATTGCTCGTAGCCGAGATTGAAATCAGTTTAAAATTTTAGCATAGCGTTTTTCGTAAAACAGTAGCAATCATAACGATTAGCATAGAAATCTGAAACTATGTTTTTCTAATGAGAATTATTTAAATACGTTATTTTAAAATCGCGTTAAAATGAAAAATAATATCTTCAAGAATTCCATACTATTT
This sequence comes from Torymus flavipes, assembly GCA_030522905.1. Classification (NCBI taxonomy): domain Eukaryota; kingdom Metazoa; phylum Arthropoda; class Insecta; order Hymenoptera; family Torymidae; genus Torymus; species Torymus flavipes. The sequence continues at coordinate 11,966 of JAPYZO010004292.1, read as the reverse complement.
GTTGAAACAACACTAATATAAGTTATTGCATTGTAATTTTATTGTAAAAGCACGACGAAAACATTCGGTAAAAAATAGCCCTGCTTTGTTGTAAGAATACAATATACCCATTAGTCAATCTCAATCCAGCATTAAAACTTATAGAAATCCCACAAACATTACACTCATAATGGCAACCAGCGCCTCTCCAACGAATTATACCCACACCACCAGCCGCAAGAAATAAACGATTCACGCGCGGGCCTAATCCGCGCAACCAAATCAATTTCACTCTCACACATCGCGCACACAATGTATAATACGAATATAAAAACAGAGAGAAAAATCGCAAGCGGCAAAGTTCCCGGAAAGCTCTTTAATAATCAGGGGGAAAATAGCCGTCATTATGGGACGACGGACAATGCATTCGACAAGTGCACTTCTCGGCTGCGCGTGAGCGGCACCTTTGAGAACCGAGCTGCTCTCCTCGGTTTCCCTCCGCGGGGTGCGCGGATCGCTCTCCGCAGGGGTCCCCTTTGGCGGGCGCTTTTCTGTCAAAGCTCTCTTTCTCTCTTCCCGCGTGCGCGCGGATCGCGAGCATATATATTTTGTTCTGCGTGTATGTATTATAATGTATTCTTCCGCAATTACACGCGCCCCGAGGTCTGTTTTTCGCTGCCGCTTGCTTTCACGAGTGTATACGCACTTTGTTCTCTATTGGAGTGGTTTTGTTTTGGTGGTAAAGGGAGGTACAATAGGTGTTGATGCAAGAGGCTTGGAAGTAGCCGGTATATGTGAGGTGCCAATTTTACGCCAATAATGAAGAGAAAATGGGGATTGTATGTGTGTGAAAGGTGCAGGTGTTTTTCTGCAAGGTGGCTTTGGGTATTTCTAGTTCTTGGATATGCTGGTGTGATTTTTTGTGAGGATTTCAAAAGATTGTTTTAGAGTTGATATCTGGTATTGTTTATAGCAAAGAACGAAATGAAATAGATGATAAAAATGAAAAGCCATATTCAGAAAATTACACATGACTACAGAATCTAAATTAGAGGATAAATATTTTATAAGTATACAGAATTATTTGTATTTATTTTTTTCTCCCAAAAGAGATATTAGAAAAAATACTAGATTTTAGATTGAATTTTACATTTTTCCCATCATTTTCAAACGCACATGACGCGTCCCACAGACTTCCCATGCCGCGTAACAAATTTTTTCCCAATTTCCCAATTTCTAATTTAATCAACACACGGTGGCTACCGAAAACTCCCCCATCGTAAAAAAAGCGAAGAAAATTCTAAGCCGATCGAAAACGCAACAACCCTTTCCCTCAATTTCAAAGCCCAAACGAAATTAAAAAAAAAAACACACACGTTTGAAAATTCCCGATTCACCGAAGGGTCGCGCGGTGCACAAAGAGCCCGCGAAACGTCGAGCGGGGAAAATGGTTAATTACCTCAAGGTTCTTTCCTCTCTCTCTCCTTCGGGGGCGTATAACGCAACGCGACGGCGCCAACGACGACACTCTAAAGAGAAAAAAGATGGGGTTGGGAGAGCGGCGAGACTTCGCAGGTCACGTCCATAAAGATAAAAATCCCACCGACGGTTTGGGGCCAGAACAGCGAAAAACTAGACAAAGGGGATCTGAGGGACGGGTTAGCTTTGGCTTTTCTCGATTTTTTCGTGAAAGAACAACGGTTTTGCGTGTGCGCTGTTATACAGCGACTTGTGTTTTATTGATCGATCTGTTTGAGCATCAATATTACATTGTCAACCCCGTACAAATTGTTACATCGATAGAAGATTAAATCTTAGACACTAATTAAATAGTGTTGTAAATTAAAATTACAGCTCTGTACACTTAATAATGGTGCACTTTTACCAATACTTAAAACTTCTAGGTACAACTCAAATTTTTCCAAATTTTCGTGTGTTATTACGTTATAAATTAATAGCGATGCGTAACTAATTAATAGAAAGTGACTATTCACAAATGAGTATTATGAACTTCTCACAATTTTGAAAATCATCTTATAATGTAAATATACACTCTGCAGTTCTTTTAGATACAATGTACAGTATTACAAAATATTAATCAAGTTAAGCTATAATCTTTTACGTAGCTTAAAGTTTCTAGTAAAATAAATTAAACTCAAGCATTTAACATGCAAAAACGTGATAAAAAAGACAAAAAGTAAAAATGTAGAAAAAGGTAAACAGTTATTTTTCACAAAAGATGTTTAAATTTCTTAATTATAAATTATTCTTTTGTCTTATATTTTCAGTTTTGAAATCCGCTATGAATTACTTGCCTAATTTCATTAAATAAGAAATAATTGGAAAGAAATTCATTTCTTACATAGCTACACTATATTGTAAAATATAAATAAATATTAAACACAATGGGCAAGAAATTATGAATTTGATTCTAATTACTTGTAACAGTTTACTCTTTTTTCTAGTAATAAAAGACTATAATTTTTCTTTCCATAAATACTAATTACGTGAGTAATCATACTGAAAAACAAAATCCATGAATTGAACAAATCCATGGAATAACCGTTCTTTGAACTGATTAGTGTAAGTGTTTATTCCCCACTGCTTAGTCTGATTGTTATAGTGATTATAATAATTATTACTATTATTCTGATACCTGTTACTATTATAATTGTTATAATTATTATCATCTCTTATGCCATATCGGTTATAATTTTCTTGCCTGCCGTAGTAATTATTGGGAGCTTTATCCCATTCATTATTGTTGTTTCTATTGTAATTATTATAATTATTATTATAATTATTATAACGCCGATATGGTTGAACTCTGTAATTACGATATGTTTTTGTTTGTTTCCACGTTTTGTGCACATTGCTTCCTGAATTATTGTTGTGTATAGGATTTCTTACACTGGATCCAGAATCTTTTTTCTTAGACTTTTCATAGCTATTATCATTACTAACAGTGGTACGATTACATACAATAGCACTTGAAGAAGTACTATCATTATTTCCTATAATAAAATTTTTAGTTATAATTTTCATTTTTGTTATAAATGAATATATTGTATTATTAAAGTAGATATGTTATTGTTACTTTTATTTTTACTTCTTGTAGTAGAAGAATTGTTGTTGGTAGATGTTGATGGTTCATCATATATGATGGGTTTACGTCTTGCACTATTATCATTTCCTATAATAAAATTATCATAATTTTTATTTTTGCTAAAACTTATTTTATTATATTATCAAAGTAGGTATCTTATTGTTACTTTTATTTTCACTTGTTGCAGTAGAAGAATTAGTGTTAGTAGTTGTTGATGGTTCATTATATGTGATAGGTTTACGTGTTCCAGAATCAGGCTTTGAAACACTTTTACTACCGGAAGTTGAATTATTTATCGTAACTTTTATAATACTTTCTTCACTTGCCAACACATCTATTGATATAATTAATATAGTTAATATAATAATGAAATAACAACTATTTATCAATATTATTTAGTTAATTTTAATATAAAATTTTTTAGATTAAATTAAACTAGATTATTACTAGACATTGATTAAGTTATGATAATATAATAAACAAATAATGCTATAAATATTATTAATGGATTAATTTAAAATTTTGTATGTACATCAGTAATGTTAGATTTCATTTTTAACTTTAAAATAGTTTGTTAAATTGAGAATTAAAATTTGTTCGACTTGTGCAAATTGAAAAATAATTATAAAGTATCTTTTTAGTTGAAAAAAGCGTAACATACCTGCATAAGTTGGCTTTACAGGGAATTCATCAGCGCGAGTTTGGGTAAATTTGTCGACCTTCACCGGCTCGCTTATTTGGGTCGTGGTCGTAGTCTCGGTGACGACAAATCTCTCCTCCTGCAGGATTATGCCCGGATCTGAGACAACCACAAAAATCATGAATTTCCAATTTCTAGTAAAACTAGACCTAAACTAACTAACTTATTTGTTATACCTTTTTGGTCCTCGGCGTCAACATTAATAGAAGCCTCGTTTCCCTCGTCCTCATCCTCCTCTTCTTCGTCCTCCTTTGGATCCTCCTCATCGGGCTCATCCTCGTACTCTGACAAAAAGACGACGGACGAATCGTCGCTCATGACGTCCTAAAAATCGCTCATACTCGCCATAAATATAACGGAAATAAATTTTATAAAGTAAAAAAGTGCCATACGCCGCGCGCAACGTCGCGATTTGCGACAGCGCCAGATTCCGGAAGCACGCGGCAGAGCCAATCGCGAGCTGCGTTTGTCATCGTTTCCATTATGAATAAGTATACCTATATACATATAGGCAAGTGTATACGTTAATGAGATATGAAAAACTCGTTTCAAAACTTCGAATGTAAGAATACTTACTTAGCTGCGTTTAAATAGGTTTGATGGATAATAATTTGAAATAAAGGAATATAATTTATAAGTGGTAAAAATAATGCAGCACTTAGAAAATTTCTTTCTTCAATATAAACAATACTAATTCCTCTGGGTGAGGAAGCAATGATTACTTTTGTAATTATAAACAAAATTGTAATTTTCAAAAAATCTCAAGATTATTGTAATGTATGTATAAACATTGTAATTAATTAAATTATAATTAAGGCTTTTTGCTTAAAAAATAACCATTAGTTTTTAATACACAAACATTATTTATTATTATAATTTTATAAAAAATAAAAATATTATTATGTTAATACATGATTGTTAAATGTAAATAAACATTCCCTGCTTAATACTAAATGTATAAAAAATATTAAATTATCTGTGATGTGATTTACAAGTTTTATTTTACTCACTTTTAATAAAAGTATTCCATGAAAAAAAAGAATTCAATATTAGTACTTAAGGTTAATAAAGAAAATAATTTTTTGAAAATACCTATTTTGAATAAACTATTAGAATAAAAGTGTTTATATATATATAAAGGAATGGAATATATACTTAAAATTTCATATGATCTAGAGAATGCATAAATCTAGTAAAATAATAATAACTTCTAGATAAAATTTCTTTTATCTGCTGTTGTTTCATTTCATATGCTCTGCGTTCCCAAGTTTTGCGAAATCCATATGGTAAATCATATTTGTTATTATATGTATTATAATTATTGTTCACGTGATACTTCTTATTATAATATTTATATTTTCTTTTTCTATTGGAATCCGAAGAAGGATTGTTTGACTGTATTCTTTTTGTAGATTTCCACTTTTTCTTATACATCAAATATCTATCAGTAACAGTACCTTGTTCACATGTTTCTACTTTTCTAACAATCATGTTATCATTATCAGTATTTGTAGCACAATCCTTTCGAATGTCTAGATCCATTAAGGTACTGTCAATAGATTTTGAAGATTGTACATGGTTAGCTGAAATTATAAATCAATTATAAAAATACTAAATTAAAATTCATCATTATTAACAAATATTTCACATAATTACATTAATAAAGTTATTTTAAAAGCAAAGTAATTATTTTTATTAATTTATACCTATCAATGACTGCTGTTCACTGTGTACTTTTGTGAGGTTTCCATCGTCTTTCACTGAACATTGTTCAAATTTAGTAACAACTGTGCTGCAGTTTGAAACTAAAAATTAAAATAATAGTTTGACAATTATTTTTAACTTTACTAATTTAATATTGTAATTATTGTTTAATGTAAATAAGGCAATTTTTCTGAAACCATGTAACATCAAAATTCAAAAGTAAAATCTTCGAAAATTTTATTATCAATTTACAATTTACATTAAAAAAAAATGTTAAAAAATAAAATACAACGAATTAGTCTCACCATCCTCATCGTAGTTCTTTTCACTAGAGCTCGAGTGAAAAACTACCGAATCCTGGCTATCCTCGCTCTAGAAAGAACAAAATTCAAACATATTCAAAAGACCACTCAAAACTTATAAGTATAAGCAATTCTTCCAAATACTCACGTTTTCCATTTTATCATTAATCGAAGTTATGTATTATATACTTATCAGCCTTATCAGCTCCTTTTCGCCCACGTGTCTTTCTGTAAACTATTTATAAGTAAGTAAAAAAGGAAATTCCCTGCGTGAAGTACGAGCGCGAATGTCAAATCGTCGAATGATCACTGGATGTGCGCGCCGCGGCGGGGCGCGCATAGGGTCTAAATTATTGCGCACTTGCGCCACCCAAAGCCATCCCTCTACTTCATTGTGTCATTGCGATTGTTTATACTCATTAGTGTCAACGGTAAGCAACATATTGGACAGGGTCAGAGGACAGAGACGAGTCAATCAGAATCTGTGGGTCTATTGCGTGGAAAAAGTGAGTAAATATTTATTTGTTTGTATGGTTTTTCATATATGTACATATGAGTGTGCGATGCATTTGCAATGGTATGAGATAAATGGGAGTGGTTCGGATCTCCGAGAAATTTCTTTTATATTGTATAATACGTAAGCATGCCTACTTTAGGATTGTCAATTTTTTAGTTATATGATGTTTACGTGAGTTGTAACGATTACTTTTTAAACGTTGAATCGATGGGTTAGTTTTTCTGTGGATACGCATTCAAACAGGAATGGGTTCCGAGAATCCTGCTTCTAGGTACACCGCAAAGAAAAATTCGATTTGATGCGTCGTGGCAAACGCAATTTGGCTATTTGGCAAGCATAAAAATGTTTTTGAAATTTAATGTTATTAGCAAATTTCAAAGTAAATAAACTAAATTTTTTTATTTCCCATAAATAATGTTCTTATGTTGTTGTTTTTTTTACAAACTCGTGCAACAATACAAGCATCTGATTTAAATTCTTGGAAATAGAAGTAGACCTCTTATTTATCTTTATTTAAATGAAACATTCTGCAAACTTATAAATATAAAAGTTTATATTTTCTCTCGAGTTCCTCGTGACTATACCTATGTACTTCTATAACAAAATCAATGCGTCGCTACCCATCTTCTACGTCTACTTACTACACCTTCACCCACCCGCAACCGTGTTTTACACCCCAGAGGATGCTGCGAACTACAAAGTCGCTTATTCCTACCTACCCCCCATCCGTTTTACATTCGATCCCACCACTTTCCTCGACAAGCTCATTTGGGGTAAGACGACACGGCCGAATGATAATTCGGCGTGGCGGCGGCAACGTCTTCATGCGAATCCGCGGGACGAGAAATGAAAATCGTAAATGCGCACGTGTGCGGTCGGGCGAAAAAGCCACCGGCGGAGTTGGCGCGCGCGCGCAAAACAAGGAGAGAAAGAGAGAGAGAGAGGGAATAGTATAGCTCGTCTCCGCGCCGCCTTGTAATAAGATATAATAAGACATTTAACTCCGTTTCTTTCCTCTTTGCCGCTTTTGCTTCTTCCCGTCTCGCTCGCCGGCGCTCTCGTTTCGCGCGCGCAGCTCTCTGTGTACTGTTTGGTTCCGTGACGCTCTCGCAGGTAAGTAACGAGTTCAACTACCCGGCGATGGTTTTTTTGGCAATCGCGTCGCGTCGTCTCTCGCATCGGCGACAAACGTTTGAAGTACATTCATTGATTTTTAGTCGTTGGATTTTTACGTTACTATAGTTACTGATGTAATTTTAATCATCATTCGTAGAATTTGTCTAATCTTAAAAAATCCAGAAACAGAAAATAATATTGATTTCTAATTCGAGTATTTAAAAGGTTTATCGAACAAGTTTAATTAGAATAAACGAAAATCGTAAAAGGGAAAATTATTTGCCCGCGTAAAGTGCCATAACGGATTTCTTAAATCTTAAATAATAAAAAAAGCTTATATATCGGCGTTGAGACGTAAAGGAATCTGACAAGTGAATGAAACAAACGAGTCGGTCGTTCGAGACCACGTGCGCGTCTTCTTCGACGATGACCAATCCCAAGAGTTGATTGAATTGGACTCGCGTCAAGCCGGAACACAAGTGCCTCTCCGCAGCGGTAAAACTCAAAGCGTTTTCGTCGCGCGCACTTGAATCGGGTGCAGCCTATATATACAGCGGCGAAGTAGAGAAACTGATGATTGAATGAGTTCCGGGTGATCTTGGAAGTCGTTGAAACAATAGTGGTTATGTCGAACAATTGAAAATGTAATCTTTAACTCTGGCTTTTATGAAAATGCCGCTGATATTTCTTTTCAATTATTTAAACAGATCAGTTTTTTTAATTTGATCAAATGTTATTTGAATGAATAATTTGTTATTAGGGAATACGACACAAGCTTAATGGTGTGCCTTAAAGAAAAAATGCATTGAAGCAGCTACGTTAATCCAGTCATTTCACTTGTAAGTGAAAAATACGTGACGGTCCTGCATCGCGCTGAAAATCACAAACAGCTATATAACACCGCGACGAAAGCGCCCGGCAATGCATCTGGAAACGATCCGCGCCATTGCCCCATTTAGTTATATCTTGCTCGCGGCGGAGGGTCTCTTCACTCTCTGTATCCCATCGACCAAAAATGCGCCTTTTGATGGTTTTCACGCGCGTGCGCGCGACACTTTGCGCCTCGTTCGGAAACGGCTTCCACGTGGGTGTCGAGTGGGGCTTGAAAGATACCGCCGAAAGCAGGAGACATTTATCGTTACCTCGGCCTCTTGATATCTGATTTCGGAAGGGTGCGCGGCACTTTCTTTCACTTGGAGTTAAAGATGATTTTCAGGGAAAAAGGGACTTTAAAACGTGTCTTTTATTGCTTCATTCCATTTGCAGGTCGTGTGCTGGTTGAGGTACATGTGTCTAGGAAATGAGCCGCGAAATTTATTAGTACATGGGATGCATGAAAAAGTTGCGATAAGAGGGGCAAGTTTACGTTTTTTCTTTTTTGTGTTTCTTTTAGTGTGGTTGAAAGTATTTTTATAGTTTCCTAAATCTAAAGTGAAACTTAGTTATAGGATGAAGATTAGATTATTATGAAATGAAAAGTCTAAAAACAAGCTAACAATAGTACAAATATTAGATGGATAATTATTAAAAAATACCAATACCGTGATTCGCTATTATCTTGCCTAAATAATTAGCAATATTTTAAATTAAATTTCGTTATAGTTATACGCAAAAAGAAATTTTCTTGATAACATATAACTATTCAAAAATATAAATTCAAATGAAGTAACTTTAAGAGAAAAAAAACGAGAAAAACTAATTATTATTTAATTTTTTCGCTTTGAGGCCTAGCCATAAAATATATTTACAGAAGCAACAGAGTTTTGTAAATCTTGAACCTATACGAATAGCGTCGTTTACCAGAAATATCATAAAAGAAAACAGCGATGCCATATAATTTCGCGATCTCTCAATTACGGTTCCGCTCGAGACCACCAAAGCTCGATTAAATTGCGCAACGGTATTTCTAACGAATGACACATCATTGGGCCACGATCGCGTCTCCTGGATCAAATCAAAGGGCAAAACCTGTCGCACCTGTGCGTTTGAAGTTTCGAAATCCGAGCGGAACAGACAATCTGTGTCTTTTATAAGTACAATTAGACCGTTCGATTCATTCTTACGTGGCTACCTTAGATTTTTTTTTATTTTATCTGCTCTATGATTAACTTTAGTCTTATAAAACAACATGAGTTCTAAAATATAAATAGCTATGTTTCAATTCTTCATATAAATTTATATTCATTTTTTTTTTCAAACTAAAGTATACATTTTTATTATTTTCAACTTAATTTCATAATCATATTTATTTTTTATCATACTTGAACGTGATTCAATTTTTGATTCTGACTAATATTTTCTTATAGAATCGAAAATATTAGAGAAACAATTGCAGCAAGCTAATGTTATTAATTCGTCGGCCTATTCATCATAGCACTCGTATATATACCACTTACGACGTCATATTTTCTCAACGGCACGTGGCGCAGGTACGACCCTCTGGTTTGTGATACTGAATGCGGAGAGCGGCAATATTTTACAAGCGGAGGGGCGACTCCGTAATTATAGGTCGACTGAATCGGAACGGAGTAAATATTTTTGAAACATATAAGCTAACATAATGTACAAAGAGAACTCATAATACTGTTTTTAAAATAAATTATGTCTTGTCTATTAAACAGTAGCACGTATGTGAAAATATTGAATTTTGACTCAATTTTTCAATTCAGTCTCGCGTTGTGCAAATATTCGCAGTCGATTGATTATATCTCCTTAAATAATAAATTCTGAAAGCTTAGCAATAATCTACCATCAAAATTGTTTGTAAAATTGTTCAGCAATACACTTTTCACAATAACTTCAAAACTACATTCAACTACCAATGCAACATTTTTTATCCATCCCAACTGGTGAAAATCAATCACAAGTACAAATAAAGTTCGCTACCTACCATACAGCCGAGCTAGCGATTAATAACTTTCCAACGATTTAAAGATCCTCCGCGTCAATTACACCCGGAATCGCGCGCTCTTACATCGAGATTTCCTCGCATTAAAGACACATTTTCTCGCGCGCAGATCGACAAAGCGCGGCTCTCTTTCTCTCTCTTGCGTGACGCGTCGATTAGGGCCGCACGTGCGCGTCTATGATACCCGTCGCGAAGCTGAAAGAGCGAGTCTTTTGGCGTATAATAACGCGATAATTAGGTTCCGCGAAGAGAAGGAATAGAGGCGAGGAAGAAAGGGATGTGTGCGCCACTGTATATATACGCAGTTGACTTCCGAATGGTGGTCGGTCGGGCGATTAACGTAGGTAGAGTTCCGTGTGGAAACTTATACTGATGTGGTTTCTTGTTTATTATTTTTTAGGTAGTGTGTTATATTGTACGAGAATTTGAGGAAAATTGTTTTTATTTTTCAAGCCGTTCGAATGTTTTAGATTGCTTTACGTGAACAGTAAAAATCATTTGTAATACATTGAATATCTGATCAAAGCCAATATAGAATTACATACTTATGACAATATTTTTTTTTTTCATTTTTCAAGTTTTATCTGATAGTTTACAAAAAAATTTTATATTACATCATTGCTTTGTATGTTAAATATATTATTCAAACTTGAATACAATTGTTACGTATGAGGGAACGTCACGCAGTCACGAGAATAAAATTATTGTATCGGAAAGAGGCGAAATACGTATACTTATTATTTTAAGCAAGTTGAATAATTTATCTTTTTATTCCAAAATTGATCAAGAAAAGCAATGACAATTAAAATTACACGATATTAATTTATCTTCACTCGTCACAATTTACGGTATTAACCCATCATGTCCGACACGGAATACTCCATACCTATACATACTAGTACTCTCTGTGGTGGCAGCGGTCGGCGACGTTTAAGACTCGTGGCGATTATCCTCGAAGGAGAGTGTGTATGTATACGGTAGGTAGCTCGTCACTATACACACAGCGTCACGGAGACAAAGACAAACAGGGAAATAGAGGCAGGGAGGGAGAACAGAAAGAGAGAGAGGATGCGAAAATGAATACGACGCTGCACCGGCTGCGTTGCCTATACTCGCGAGCCTTTATAATGCGAGAGATTTATCACTTTACCGTTACATCCCTCCGCGGAAGAGCATCCGTATACATATGCAGTACAGGGGACGGTCTTTTGGTTTTTGTATACCATGTGCATTTAGGTACCGTGCCTGGTTGTTGGTCGACAACTCGAGCGTTGTGATGTCAAGTGTCGTGGCTTGCGGATTGAGATCATACTTAACTAGACGAGGATGGCTGACGTAGAGGGAATTTATAGACTTCTGGATGATTGTAAAATTGTAAATGATTGCATGATGTACCTGCAACTATTGCATTTTCAAAGTTGAAAACAATAATAGTTTTGAAAATTTTTAACGTTATTTTCAAAATACTTATTAAAAATAGCCAATGATTTAAGTTTCATCTATTCAAATAAGAAAAAATAAGTTTTTTTTATTACATTCGTTTTTTTTTTTTTTTTTTTTTTTTTTTTTTTTTTTTTTTTTTTTTTTTTTTTTTTTTTTTTTTTTTTTTTTTTTTTTTTTTTTTTTTTTTTTTT
>JAPYZO010004291.1:0-12090 GCA_030522905.1 Torymus flavipes | reverse complement strand
TGGCACTTAGCTTCCTGAAACTTTATTTAATTATTCCTTTAATTAATTTTTACTTCCAATATTTAAAACTTAATACTTTATTTTCTACCGATAGACTTTACTATATGTTTTTTTTTTATTTTTTTTAAGCGAATTTCGTGTTTTTGATAATTCAATATTTTTGCTCTTGTTATCGTGTGACAACGAAAACCCAAATTTTTTCTAGAATAATTTGTTTCTAAAAAAAATGAAGATAATTTCTTGAAATTTTAACCAAATATAGTCTTCTATAAGTTTAATAAGTGGTTAAAATTGTAAGCCGATAAATCAAGTATTCTCTAAGAAAACGCGATTCAAAAATTGTTAAACAATTTTTAATCTCAAATATCTTTTTTCATAATGGATCGATTATTTTGAGTAACGAACTCAATCTGAAGATATATAAAAGCTACATCTGTGCTAAATTTCAGGACGATTGGATAATTTTTGTTCTTATTATCGTGCCACAACGACGACGCAAATTTTTTCAAAAATAATTTTTTTCTAAAAAACAAATGAAGATAATCTCTTGAAATTTTAACCACATATAGCCTTCAATTAGTGCAATAACTGGTTAAAATTTCAAGTCGATAAATAAAATTTTTTGAAGTGAAGAAATTTTAAATTTTAAAAAAGGAAAATGTAGGTAATTTAAATACCTTTCAAGAAAAGTTTATTATATTATGTAATAATGACTATAAGATATGAAAAAATCGAAAAAACTAAAAATTCGAAAACTATTTTTGGTTGTAAAACAAAAGAAAATCTATAAAATCTCAAATCCATTAGGGTACCTTTATTTTCCCGCGATACGAAGAGAACAAGCTCTACCTGACGAAAATCGGTTGATTCGTTTCGGAGATATGAAGAGTTGAAATATATATATACACACATGCGCGGACAGATACACACACACATACATACATCCAGGAAAACAAAAATCATCAGAATCACATAATATACACTATATCGCCATACTTCTTTTTGAACATTTTTTTTTATGAAATTTTTTTCACCGCTACAAAGCTTCCTCTATGAGGAAGCAATACATAAATAATAATGATACAGATTTAAAAAATTTTAAAAATGGAGAATTAGATCACTTTATAAATGGTCAATCACTCTTATTTTTTGATAGATTTAATATTAACAAAAACTTTTTGTGCGCTGATTATAAGACTTGGTCTACTGCAGATGATGATTAATTAAAAGGTTTAGAGATTGTTAAAAATCTACGTGTTGTTAATGATGCAGCTGAAAGAGCTGTAAAACTTGCTGAAAATTATATGAACAGAACCAACAATGAAGATCAAAAATTATTCCTAGTACAAAATATAAGTCAATTGCGCAGAGATTTTGAAGATGCAAATAAACAAACAATGGTAAAAAAAAAACTAAAAAAGTAGTAAAAAGATAATATTAAAAAGAATGTTAAAACAACAAAATTTTGAATAAAAATTTTATTGCTTCACAATGACAGCATTTATATTTTTATTTAATATTATAGATTTCCTTTTACTTAAAATTATTTTGATTCTGTGTTTCATTTTACGCAATATATATAATTTTTTATCGGTTGCAATGCTCGGAAGCGCTTGGACGGCACTTTTATGTAAAAAAATCATCAAAATATTGCCTTTAATTGACGTAAAACTTTTACCCTACGACATGTAAGTTTTTGTCTCAAATAAGTAAAGATTCGTATTCTACGTCGAATTTTACTTACAGATTGCTATTTTTGTTTAATCACAAGAGGTTTAACAAGGGTAAAGGGCACTTTCATGCAAAAAATCATCAAAAAACTGCGCTTAATTGAGATAAAAGTGCCTTTTACCCTATTATGTGTGAGTTTTGGTCCCAAATAACTAGAGATTCGGATTCTTCGTCGAATTTTACTTACAGATTGCTATTATTTGTTTCGTTACAAGAGTTTTAACAAGCGTCGAGGTCACGTATGCGAAAAATCATCAAAAACTGCCCTTAATTGACATAAAAGTGCCTATTATGTGTGAGTCTTGGTCCCAAATAATTAGAGATTCAGATTCTACGCCGCAATCTACATAAAAAAGTCATAGTTGAATCATTTAAAGTTATTGTTAAATATAGTTAAGAAATGAAATACATTAGATTAAGTATAACGCGTATACGTGAAATGAAAACACGTTTTGTAGATAAGGCACGGCTTAAAAATTTTTTTTCTCATTTTTTGCAAGTGCTATCTTCATTTTTTAGCATAAATAAGGGATCTAGGGGGAGGCACGGCGAAAAAAAAAATATTGGGAAATAAGGGCTACCCTAAGCTATTTGAAAAATAGAGTGTAAAAATCTAAACCACAAAATTTACAAGAATTACAACAACGCATACTAGACGAATATGATAAGATCCCAGCTGAGTATTTCGTAAATGCAGACCGTAGCTTTTATAATCCATTGGGTGTCAAGAGGTTAATGGGGAGCAGATTGAACTCATATTAAAATAATAAATATTGAAAGTAGGAGTGCTCAAAGATAGAGCCAGTTATCCCTATTATTCTAGAGACTATTCGCTTTTTACTGGCTAGATAATAAAAACCTGCCCTTAAAAGGCAAGAGACTATCAGTTTTACCTTGACTCGCTGGACAGTGGTTGAGCTTGCCCTGACTGGCTCGATAGTGAGGGTTCTTGCCTTCACTGGTTGGATAGTGGGGGGTCTTGCCTTGACTGGCTGTACAGTGGCGGGTCTTGACTTGACTGGTTGGACAATGGCAGGTGGCGGATCTTGCCTTGACTGGCTGGACAGTGGCAGGTATTGGCTTGACTGGATGGATAGTATGGGGTCTTGCCTTGACCTGCTCGACAGGTGGGTCTTGCCTTGACTGGCTGGATAGCAGCGGATTTTGCTTTGACTGGACTTTACTTAATTGGTAAACTTTAATGCCATAACTGTATTTGACCTTGAAATGACCTTTAAGGACATACTCAGTAGCTGGTCAAGGCCACATTCAAACGTAAAATTTTCCGCTCTTCTTATTTCCGGCGTCAAAAGTATGGGTTCCCATTGGAAAAAATGTACTTGACCTCGAAATGACCTTAAAGGTCATGGTCAAGGTCAAATAATCACTGAATTGTTCCGAAAAAGTTCTACAACATTTGTCTCGGTCATTTTTTTCTGTGATGCGTATTTCTCGGGCTTTAATGTCAAAACTGTATTTGACCTTAAAATTATCCGTTCTTTTCATTTCTGGTGTCAAAAATATAGGTTCCCATTTGAAAAAATATACTTTGAAATAACGTTGATAGTCATGGTCAAGGTCGAATCCAAGATCACCACTGGATTGCTCTGAAAAAATCCTACAACTTTTGTTTCGGTCATTTTCTTCTGTGGTGCGTATTTCTCAAGTTATCCAGCCGTCCCGGAACTTTTGATACCCACTGTATATACATGTACCCACTGTATATACATGGATTGACCTTATTCTTCTCGATAAAAATGATACAGTACTGAACGCACGTAACATCTTGGCGAACGTTCACAGCATTCATAACATAATTGACGTATCTCTTAGATGGGTGATCAGCCACTAGGCAACATAGGACCCATTAACTATAGAATGCATAAAGATATTAATCAATCTGAACTGGCTGAGGCGTTGTGTGCTTATGATTGGTTGTCATTTACTATCAGTAAAAATATTGACACTGACGCTGATCTAAACTGCCTCTGTGACATTCTAACTAAAGGGATAGCATAACTTGCTCCTAAAAACTTTAAAGCTTAAAAAGAACTAACTGCTGTGGGCTAGCGCGTAGCTAAATCGACTGCAACAAAAACGTGACGGTGTTTACAGACGTTACAAGAGGACAAGAGACAAATTTTTCGGAGAACAGTTTTTATCACTTCGACATACTGTTGTTTACCTTGCTATACAAGCTAGAACATCATACTACCACAACACTGGCTGTGACGGGGGCTCTTGCAAATGGTACCTAGGGGGGCTATCCAAACCGGATGAGGATTTGAACGGCCTGGCGCTGGATGAACTGAATCAGCACTTTGCTCGAGTATCAGTATCGCCGCAGGACAGTGATGGGAGGTGTAAGAATGTCGTGAATACTGCAAGTTGCAAGTAATTTTTAATTTCTAGCTATAAGCCTTATTTTGCACGACCTGGCTGTGCCAGCGATCTTTCAAGTTTTTTACGGCAATAGTCTTGTGTATTTTATTTTCTAGTCAACTAAATTTTCTAGTCATCTGTGAGATCACTAATTCTAGTCTTTCACTTACTTTTCAGTATTATCAGCTATTAAGAAATTGACTGTGATATATATTTTAAAATAGACTTAGAGCATCTAGTTAACTACGCCAAACTTATATCGTATTTTATAGATTTTCTTTTATTATTATATGCACAATTTATTTGTATTTATACTCATACATGATGTATTCAAGAATGTTTTTATATACCCTTTGTAAATGATATCTATTTACAATAAATGACTATTACTATTACTATTACTATTCTTTCAGAGAGCGATTTGAATTGCTCGGCTTCACCCGAGGACTCGGACACTGCATTCAGAGCAAATTTGCTTGCGAGAGCGATAACAAGTTGCTCGCGTATCGAGCCGCGGAGCGCATGTGTCAGTGGACCGCTGAAAAAGAAAAGCAATTATCGGAGAGCGCGCATGCCGAGCGTTAATGGGCTAGAAGGGCATTGCGCAAGATGGAACAACGCAGGGTCGTAAAAGTGCGCGCGATGGAGGCCGAAAGGTTAAATAGCGAAATGGTGAGGAAATTAGAAGAGAGTTGGCAACGACTCGCGAGAATAAACGTTTGCTTAGGGAACAATTGCGCGCGCTCGAGAGTTTAACGTGCAGCGAGCGACTCAACTGATATGTGCAGGTTACCGCTGAGGACCCGAACTAAATTCGGAGATAGTGATTCAGATTTCGAAGCAGTGCGTAGGCGAAAGAGGACCGGCGTAAAAGACATTGGCGGGCAGAGCAAGTGACGCAGGGGGAAACGTACACCATTTACGTCGACTGACGAATCGGAGGTGAAAAACGTAAAGGTGGTGAACACGTGAGACGAGGAAAAAACAGGATTTCGGGTTTTTCATCATCGGATAGCCACCACGAGAGGACTACACGCCGAACGTAATAATCATCGCTAAGATGAAGGAATGCGAGCTGGGAAGTTAGTAAAGAACTGAGGGGTGAAATTTAACGGCAGCGAGCCAAAGAGGACTGCGGAGAAGTTCTCTCGACAGCTGAATAGTTGTAAGTCAGCTAACCGCGTGAGCGATGACAGGATTCTGAGCGCAAGTCATTCATACTGATCAATGACAACTTATCACGATAGGTAATTTCTTCTGCTCTACTCACGGTTATTTTGAGCCGTGGTTTTTCCCGTGAGACACAGGGCAAATGCCAGGGCAGGGACAGTGGTGAGGTATCACGGTATGTCAACTCCTCACTTGTATCTAAGAATTATCGACAAGATTCTACCCGCCTATGATGACATGATGATATCCAAAAATGACGATTCTACATTTTAAGAGACGAGTCCTCTGGCCGGATGAATCAAGGATCAACCCGCTTAAAAATAGATGATTTCAAGATGATTTCCAAATGATTTAAAGAATTCAAGATGGACCAATTCTGATTGTGGGGACGACAATCTGAAAGAAGAGGGAATAATGTTATATGTTCATCTACCATCATCGACCATAAGAACGAAAGCGTTGCTAAGCGATATGTTTGTTGTTGTTCTCGACTCGATTTAGTTTCAGTTTTGTCAATTGACTCGAGAGTCTGTTACAATAAGATTTCTAATTGTGTTTGTGATCTTAAATAAAAGTTATATGTTATTCTTTTGTAATGATTGTTATTATTAGTTATTGTATGTGTGTGTGAGTGTAATAATATGTTTCTGGACCACATAAAGGGTCCATACCAAGGTCTGCGCTGAAAAAAATATACCCCCTTTTATGTGTAAAAAGTGGAAAATAATTAGTTCACATTTATGTTTTAACATATAACTTTTATTTCAGAAAAAAGGTATCTAACCCAATTAAGGAAGCTCTGAAACAGAGTCACCTGTTCTAGCGCGACCGGACTTTTCAAAGGCGTTTATAATACAGTGCGACGCGAGCAACTCAGCGTGAGGCGCGCTTATCCTGTACACAAAAGAGATGGATTTGAGATTAGATTAGATTAAGCTTTATTTTTAGACTGAGCCAAAAAGGCAGAACTTATATACATATATAGACGCACGTTTACATGACTGATAAAATAATTCATATATAAATAAATAGACGCACATTTATTTAACTAATTAATTAAATGACTATTGATGAATATGAAAACTATACCTTACATTAGATACATAAAAAGTTTTACTCGAGTGTATAAAAGTAGTTGTACAGCGCAGTTTTGAAGCGACTGAGTGTCAGCAGGCATTTTATATGCTCAGGGAGAGAATTCTACAACCGCACACCTTGGGCCCGGAAAGATCCATTGCCGTAATCAGTATAAACTTCTGGAACTTTAAGTTCTCTATTTCCACCCCTAGCCGGACAAGATTTCTGACGTTTGTCAAACATTACATACAGATAAGATGGAGCACGAAAGTTAATAATTTTATATAAGAGTACGGCAGTAGCATATTGACGTCTCGTATCCATATACAAAGAGCCTAGCCTCCTTCAGTAAGGAGTGACATGATCCCTCCGTTTTACCCCATAAATGTACCTAGCACATGAGTTCTGCAGCCTTTCCAGTCTCACTTTTTGTTCACATGTAGTGTCTAGAGTAACTGTGGAGCAATAGTCAAGCAGTGGAAAAATGAGAGACTGCACTAGATACCTGCGGATCAGTTCGGTTGTGCAGGATCGGAAGAAACGTAGAGAGTTTAGGACTCGATAAACTTTACTACTTACTTTATCAAAATGTGGTTTCCATGATAACGTTCGATCCAATACTACCCCGTGGCTCAACACTGACTCGGCGAAAGGGATGACAGCCTCATGTCCCAAATTCACTCCTGGCAAATCCATATAAATTAAACGATTGACGATGGTCGATATCGGCGCAAAGAATATGGCTTGGGTTTTGCTCGAATCAAGCTGAAGTTCAGACGCCGCCGCTCACCCCGACAAAGCCCTAGGTGCCGCAGACAGCTGCACAGCTCCATTTTCCAACTCGTCGTATGGAACTTGCGTGTATACTTGTAAGTCATCCGCGTATAGTATGTGGCGTATGTTGCCGTTTTGAAGAAGGTCTTGCACGTCGTTTACGTATGAACAGAACAACAAGGGTCCGAGCACTGACCCCGTGGAACACCGAGATTAGTTGTGATCCAATCAGAGGAAACGTTTTTATTCAAACTTGCTGCTTTCTAACTTGTAAATACGTGTGTATCCCACAAAGGACAGAGCGTAATAGACCCATGTTGCTTAGCTTGCGTAGCAATATCGAATGAGAGATGGTGTCAAACGCTTTCGAGAAGTCAAACAATCACGCTACTGTTACGAATTTTTTGTCAAAGCCAGATCTGATATCGTGGGTCAGTTTGATTAAAGCTGTGGCAGTGCTATGATTTTTTCTGAAACCGATTTGAAGCGAGTCAAGTCACTTGATCAAGGGTATCAGTACGGGAGCGAGAAATAGCCGCAAAGTGATTATTCAGTTCATTATATGAGAAACCATGAAGTCCTTCTGTGGACTTAGGCACAAATCATAGGCTTCGAAGCTTACTCCAAAGATTCTCATTGTTATCTATCGTCGCTTTGAGGCTGTCATTGATATAATTTGTACGTTTTTGTGCCATATCATCCATTACATCCTTTCGCAGTCTAAAATATTCGTCTAGAAATGAACAATCGCGCGTACGTTTATAGCGCCTTAAGGCTCATTTATGGTGTAGTAGCTTTAGGCCACTGTCCATCCAAGGTGGGCGTCGCTTTCGGTATAAAAGTTTTGTGTGGTGCTAATGTGTCTATAGTAGTAGTGAGATTGTCTGTGAGTTGCGTTACCATGTCAGTCAGATCTGGCGCGTTGGCGTTAAATAGCGACCAATCACAATCCCTCAATAGCGTGTTTAATTCAATGTTGTTAATCTTATTAAACTCTCTGTAAGTAAAAGACTCACACGGTGGTTTGGATATGTATATATCAATGGTAATGCCTATGAGATTGTGGTGGTTGTAATAAGGCTCGGGTTCGTTCTCTGTATCCGTGATTGTGTCGCTGCAGCCAACAAAAATAGCATCAATCCATGTGCCAGGTGTGGTGCGGAAATGAGTTGATCCATTATTGTCTACCTTCAGGGCTAGCTCACTAGTTACGTCTTGTAAGTATGTTGCGTCATTCGATTTGGAGATTGTCACCTCTAATGATTGTGATTGGTCGATTTGAAATGGACATGTGAAATTTGATTGGCCCACGATACGGCGATACGCACGAAGCACGCAATGAACCTTCTAGTTTCGCAAATTTTCGAGGATGGAGAGCACCCGATAGTATACGCGAGTCGAATGTTAACCGCGGCCGAGCGAAACTACTCGACAACCGAAAAGGAGTGTCTGGCGGTTATATGGTCTATAAAAAAGTTTGGCGGTATATCGAGGGATACAAGTTTAAAGTAATAACAGATTATAGCACGCTCAAGTAGTTGCGTAATCTTAAAGAGCCGAACGGTCGACTTGCGCGGTGGGCGCTCGAGATGCAGCAGTGGAATTTCGATGTCGAGCACAGGAAAGGCGCGTTGCATAAGTTTCCCGATGTACTTTCCCCCATGTATGAAGGAGTGGAAATCGAGACCGCCGCTTTTGCGGAGATTAAAGATTCATGGTATTTGCGTATTTTATTCGAGGTTCAAACGACGCTTTTAAAGTATCATGATTGTATATTTGAAGACGGAATGTTGTATAGGTACCGCGTAGATCCTCTCCTCGATCCAGTGGAGAGTTGAGAGGAAAAGTTACAATGAGTAGTACCGAGCTAGCTGCGAGAGCGAGTGATGAAAGATGCTCACTGTGCGCCATTTCGAGACAGTTGGGAATGGAGAAAAGTTACGATCGAATCGCGCGTGAATATTACTGGAAGGGTATGTATTACGACATCAGTAACTTCTCAGTACGAGAATGTGACGAGTGTCAGAAATATAAAGTGACACAAACGAGCGCGAAGGGGTTGATGGGCAGTCAGATATTCGAGCGACCGTGGGTTGTAGTAGCCACTGATCTGATAGAATTTCCGCCGGGTAGAAGCCAATTCAAATACTTGATCGTATTTCAAGATTTATTCACGCGTTGGGTCGAGTTAAAACCATTGTGAAAAGCGGATAGGAAATCAGTAACGCGAGCGTTAGAGAAACTTTTTTTACTAAGATGGGAGACACCGGAGTATTTTCTTACGGAAAACTTACGAGAATTAGATAATCAGACTCTGCGGAAAACGCTAGACGAGTACGAAGTCAAACACGTCACGACGCGGCCGTACCACCCGTCAGCGAATCCAGTAGAGCGAAGGAATAGAACGTTGAAAACGATCACCGTCTTCGCGGGTGCAGATCATAGAAATTGGTATGTGCACATTTACGAATTCAGATACGTGGTAAACACTGCAATGCAGGCGACGACGCGAGTATCACCAGCGTTTCTTAATTTTGATTGACATCCGCGACCAGTTAAAAGTTTTGCGCCGTAAGAGCGGATGAGCGAGGACGGTATAAAAGGTGCCACCAGAAGTTTGGCTTGATTACGTAAAAAGGTTAGATACGTTGCGAGATCTAGTGATAATATATGTAAATGGTAATATCATTTATACAGTAATTATTTTTATATAAAACGATATAAAGCTCTTCCGAAAAATGATAATATCATTTATATAATAATTATTTTTATATAAAGCGATATAAAGCTCTTCCGAAAAATACTTTGGCAGTGCTGAAAACCTCAATCAAAGGTACCCCTTTCAAACGGACGCTGAGATGACCCCTTTTCCAGCTGGGTGTTGAGATGACCCCTTCTTATTCAGAAGCAACGATATACTATTATATTATTTATGTTTATTCTTATTTTATATATTATTATATTATTAAATAGCCATTCAAACATCGTAAAGGCACCTTATTTTTTACATCGTCTTTTTTATTATTTTTACAATAGTATACATCAGAGATAAATGAACAGTTTCCACCATAAATAATATGTTTATAGCACAATTTTTGAGATATTGTAATTTTTATGACGTCATTGGCCGGTGAACTACCTTAACTTTTCCAATTCTACATTTATACATCAGAGATAAATGAACAGTTTCCACCATAAATAATATGTTTATAGCACAATTTTTGAGATATTGTGATTTTTATGACGTCATTGGCCGGTGAACTACCTTAACTTTTCCAATTCTACATTATTACAGAAATTGATATTCCTTAGTGTAATTGTTCAAAACTGATCTAATATATACGTATATTTTTCTGAAATATATTCTTGTCAGTGTAATGTAATGCTAATATAATCGAAACATTGTTCTGGTAATCAATGAACATTTTAAAAATGTACAGAAATTCTAAAAAATCTTTCGTTTAAAAAAATATACTACACGGAGAAAAATGTTTATACAAACATAACATATATTTTTCACAAAAAATGACTATACTGTTGCTCAATTAATTTAAGGTCTTTTAAAATTATTGCCATCTTTCATTAAACGTCAAGGGCTACTTCTGATAGCCAAAATTAGTAAACGAGATAAAATTTATTTCATTTAAATTATACTATGATTTAAATAGCAATGTAAGTATGCTTATACATTGTGAATGTAATTGATATGTATCACAGTAATAAAAAGAAGTAAGGGAACGAGATGATTTTCCAATGCACGTGGTTCTCAACTCAAATATTAATAACTCAAACAACGGCGCGAGGTGTCCGCTTTTTCAACTTAAAGTCGACGTGTCTGCTTTTTGAACTAAAAATCGACGTGTCGACTTTTCCAGCGGAAAATCGATGAGTCGGCTTTTCCAGCGGAAAATCGACGTGTCGGCTTTTTCTACCAAGCCGACGAGCTGATAACGAGCGCTCGAGAGTGAAGAGGCAACTAACCTCGCCATCGATCCGCCCCCTTTTGCGTGCTTTAACTGTTGGCAATGGAGTCACCAGCTCAACAACTGCCTCAAGCCGCAAGTCCTCGCGTTATGCTATAACTGCGGACGCAGGGGCGTGGACTTGAGCAACTGCCCCACATGCAGCGAAGCCCACCGCGTCTTCCGCAAGCGGAGTTTCGCATACGAACGGCAGATGGAAGAGGAGCAAGAGGCTCAGGAGAGGGCAGACGCATTGGAATCCGAGCAGCGAAGATGGCGAGCGGAGCTGATTTAGCACAAGCGAGCTGAAGCACACCGCCGCGAGGACGAGAGAAACTACCTCCTTAAGCAGTAGTGCCGCAAGAGAGAGACTGATATTGCCGAAGAACAGCGGTTGCGATGGGCGGAACAACGAGCGTTGGAAGAACGTTGACGACGCAAGGAAGAGCGACATTACTTCATTGAGCAGGAGCGCCACAGGAGATCGGCTGCTATTGTCGAAGAGCAGCATCTGCAATGGACTGCAGTCTCCGCGCATCAATTTCCCCGGAAGGGTACGAGCGTGACGTATTTGGCGAATCTTGGAGACCGGGAGCCTCTGACACCATCCGACTTCTGTACGAGCAGGGAATCTTTGTGAAGGGGACCGAAATGCCATCCTGCGGTCGCTGTATGCTCCGCGTTGGTAATCCGTGCGATTTGGAGCAAGATAAGAGTTGCATGTATCGTACATTGTAAGTAGTAGTTAAGACAGTTAGTGTAGAGAGTGATCTAGTTATAAATAGTAGTATACGACCGAATCCATCTCAACTCAGGTGGTCCGCGTATGCCTATGTCACCGATCATTTTGAGATAAGAGTATTCATGTTCTTCTCCAAAAATTATTTCACACGTATTTTATTTTTTTGTTTTATCAAAATTTCATGCGTTCAGCGATACCGAAAAATTTCGAGAAAATTCTTACTTAGAAAAAAATTTTTTCAATGTAATTTTC
>JAPYZO010004289.1:0-22437 GCA_030522905.1 Torymus flavipes | reverse complement strand
CATTGTAGTATCGAAAGGTACTATTCCGAATGAGAAAACGATGCAGACGTGTTACACCTAGGTAGACGACGTAAGTTTAGGAATGTGAAATGGAAGAATTGGAAAAAGTTAACCGTATTTATATTTCAGAGAATCGGAGCTCATTCTATTCAGAAGTTTCATCTTAGCGGAGTGTAAGTAGGTATCCTTTTTACGATTCGAGTTTGGAAATAGTTCTGGTTCTGTTGGAGTCTGTAATTCGTGCATCTTGCTTTGAAGAAGGTATAATATTTTCAATATGTGAGAATTTTAGTCGAGAATGTTGACGATGTTTTTACAACCGTTTTTGCGGTACATTTTGAAGCAAGCGATTCATAAAATTCAAAATATTTTTTTTTCCGACGCAAATCAGCGAACATCCGAATATTTTAACAAAGTTTTCGTTAAATGTTATTTCTGCTAAAAGCTTTTCGATCCTTCCAGATTATAATTTTATACGAAAGAAATAAGTACTTGAAATTTCGAGCGAAGATTTTTGACATTTTTAAAACTATAATAACTGTATTCTCACTCCGACTAATTTTAACTAAAATTCGGAAACTCTTAGTTGATATTTCATATTTGTTAAGAACGTTAAAAATTTGAAAATGCACGAAATAGACATTTTTATATACATTTACATAATATACATAATTTTATTGTAATTAAAAAATTATGTGCAACATTGCCGATTCAATAGTAGGTATTATATACGTTATCAAAAGTCGGTAATAAACTAATCAGATGTATCTGGTGTATTGTGTATATCGTAATTTTCAAATGTGCTCCTTTGATCGCATTATACTTTGTTAAATATATTTTAATAATATAACTTTCCTCATTAGCTAAAATAGTTTTAAATAGACAATATTTATATATAAGTTTTGAGTAACTCTTACAAGTTTTAAGCATTCTTATTATATGCACTTCAAAGGGTTAATCCGCTGCTTATCGTTGCAGTAGATTTGTACGCGACACGTCAGACCAAACCTACTATAGGCGTTAATATACTAAGTCATAAGTGAATGACTCAACAAAATCGTTATTTCGGAAAATCTGTAAGGGTCAAAATTTTTTATTATTTGAATAAATGTACCTGCTTAGTTGAATAATAGCTTAATAAAATGAACTTTTTCAAATAAAAGATAAATAATATGTTCTATATTTGTATTGTAATACCTAATATATAATATTTATAGGTATAGGTACAATGTTGTTAATAGAGTTCAATAAGAAATTATTTTTTATTTCTTCCAATCACAGAAAATTATACAAGTGTAAAAATAAATATACATGCGTAGACATATAAGTAAAGAAATTTATATAAAAGTTTCTTGAAGTCTTTTTAAAAAATTTATATAAAAGTCTTCATTGAAAAAACACTTAATAATTCGTTATTGCAAAGCAAGCTTTTGAAGTGAATTAAAGCACCCGACAGCCGTCGATACTCCTAGGGTTCAAGTGGGTCCGTACAGCCACACTACTTTCAAAGTGCCCAACCCGCCCGTCGGCACGGCGGTACTTAATTGTAGAATCGCAACTTCGTGACACTTGTGACGCAGGCTGTAGGCAGTAGGCGCCTGTGCGGCTGTATGGGTGGAGCGAGGGCGCGAGTGTGGCAGTCTAGAGACTGGCGGTTGGCGAACTAGCTATAGGTACCCAATACCTATAGTGGCTGGGCAGTTCTCTCTGCGCTCGCCTCGCGTTTCGTTTCGTTTGTCAGATCCACCTACTTATATACACACTCGCACGTTTTCCCCCTTTTTCGCATATTGTCACGCGACGTATACTTATAGCTCAGTAATATAGCGCCTATAGCGGTCGACATGTTCATCAGCACCGCCGGGATCCTGTAGCACTCG
Source organism: Torymus flavipes (assembly GCA_030522905.1). Taxonomy (NCBI): domain Eukaryota; kingdom Metazoa; phylum Arthropoda; class Insecta; order Hymenoptera; family Torymidae; genus Torymus; species Torymus flavipes. Next base: position 20,557 of record JAPYZO010004289.1, on the reverse strand, counting down.
AAGAACCGTGAGTAGATACCTAGGTCGATCTCTTACACGAACGTTATACGCATCAAGTCCATTTTTTCTGCGACAGTGGATATATAGAGGAAAGTCAGGAAGAACGAAGGCGAAAGAGGAGTCAGTAGATTGGAACATTTTAACACACACATACGCACTGAGCGCACACGCGCATGAGCAGTCGGCCAGTCGAGCTTGCATACGTGGGTAAATCACGTTTGCGCGCTCGGCTCTCTCGCTCGCGCTCAGTTCATATAGTTGTGAATTCCTATTAGGTATACCTATAGTGTGAGTGATTCGAGCTGCGAGCGCCGAACAGTGTGTATAGTGTGTACGCGTGTAAGTGTGTTTAGTGTGTACGAGAGTTCTGATTTCTGATATATTTAAAGTTCCAAGTTGTCATAATAAAATTCTTTGGTTAGTTAGAGAAATGAGAATTTGAAACTTGAGAGTTACAAAGACTACGGTAAAGACCTTCAAGGGGTTTTAGTGGGAATATTTTGGTTGAAAATTTTAAATTATTAAATTCGAGCTTATAAAGTTTATTTATAGAGGTTACTTGGTTTAGGCCTATGTTCCTCTTGTAAATTTATTTTGTAGTTGTGAATACTTGCTTATCAGAATGAGTTAAAAGATTTTTTGAAGCAAGACCAAAATATTCAATCAAATATTATGCATGATTGTTTGCAAATCAATTGATTCATTATCGACCTCTCCCACGTAGAATACTACAGTATTATAAATACATTTTGGAACTTCAGAGGTATGAGTTCAGTTTTAAATATTCTTATAATATACTTTTTCACTACAGTAAAGTGTGTATTGATATCATGAGCAGAATGTGATAATTACCTGATTTTTTAATCTCTTAAGATATCTCAGGATAATTTATTGATAAATGTTAATGATTGATAAGTGTCGAATGAAAGTTTTGGTTGTTGTAAAATTTCTAGGTTACAGTGATCTTGTCTATTTAAGTTATTCTGCAAACTTCTGTTTATAATACTAATGGTTAAGATATTATGAATATTTTGCTAAGGGGCTAGATCAAAAGCTGTGATAACTCATAAATTGTATCTGTTAAAAAAAATGCTGTGTCTTAAGTATTTCAAAGGACTAGATATTAAACTTGTCTGTATGTTAAGCTTTGATAATACCTCTCAATGACTAGATGCTAATACGCAGATTTGTGAACTTAATTCTAAAGTAGATAAAAATGTTCTATTTTAGTGTATGAATTGATATATTACTCGAATACTCCAATTTATATTTTTTACAAAAATACTTAAATCTATTTAATCATTGATTTGCAGACAATGCTAGATTTTATTTAGGTTATAAAAGATTATGAGTAAACTATCTGTGCCTTTATTTTATACAACGCATCTGAATTAAATAAATCTTATGCAATATTTGTCATGTTTTCACTTATTCAAATCCAAGATGGAAATATCAACAAAATAATAACTAATAAATTTCTCTTTTACAGAGTAAAAAATGAACCCACAATATATGCAACAGCAACATCCACTTTATGGACCTCCGCAAGCCAATGCACAGTATGGAGGCGAACTTAATGCAAATCTCTCTCAAAAGGGAGCACAAGATACGCAGTCATTCCCTCCACAAACACAAAAGCCACCACTAGGTCCACCACCAGCAAGTACAGTTCCACCTACTTCAAGGTCACCTTATTATATGAATGATATTCAAAGACAACCATCCGATACTCAACATGGCCCCCTTTTACAACAATCTAATCAAAATAGTTTAGTTGATCAAATATCTAATATGACTTTATCTGGTCATCAAAGGCCACCTTCTGCTCAAGGCTTGCCCCCGCAACCAGACAAAAATTTACAGACTATACCTTTTTCGTCTGCAGTAAATGGAATTAGCAACCAGAATCAGTATCCTTCTCAAGGTAATATATTAATTAAACATGAATTACTTATTAAAGATTTTTATGTATCTTAATTTTTTTTAATTTAATTGCTACAATGATTTTTCAGGCGAGTCAGGCACAAATAATATAGCAGCAGAAAGACCAGGTCAACCACCTCAAAAGCCATTGTCTCATCCACAGCAGGTGCCTCCTATGTCTCAATCACCAAGTCTTTCTTCCTATGGGACCAGTGGTGGATCTACATTACCTGGACAGCAGCAACAGTATCCTGGACAGATGCCTTCATATGGTGCACTTTCAGGACCAAATATTCCTAGAAGCACACCACAGCCTTCTGCAACAGCTGATCATCATAATCAAATTTCGAGTCAAAGCAGATATAGTAATCCACTGACAAATCCAGCTGATTTTACTGGACCGCCTCCTTCAGGAAAGCCATCAGGGCCCTCAAGTTCTTCAAACACAATAGTTCAGCAGTCATTTGGAGGTCCTTCTCTACCAGATCAGCCACAAGCACAAGGTCAACCACCATTGAATCATCAACCTTTAGGACAACCACCAATAGGCAATCAACAAACTATGTCTGGTCCTCCTTTAGCTGGACCATATTCTGCAACTTCTATGTCAAATCGTCAAAATTTATCAGGGCCACCATTATCTGGGCCACCATTATCTGGGCCAATTCAAGGTCCATCAGCTATGAGTCAACAAGGATTATCAAGGCCTCCCCTTCCCGGACAAACAGGCAATTTGTCAGGGCCACCACTGCCAGGACAACATAATGTAGCAAGTTCTTATAGTCAACAAAATATATCTGGACCTTCTTCCTTACCAGGACAACAAAATCTTCATTCTCAATACCCTTATAACAACCAGATGACAGAACAACGGCGGTTTTCACCAAGTCCATCTATGCCTGGACAACAAAATATTTCTAATTCATATGGTCATTTAAATCATCAGCATCCTGAAACAAATTATCCTCCAGGATACCAACAACAAAATTATAGTCAGCCTGGACAAACTGTAAGTAGAAAGGTGATTTTCTTTGCATTCAAATTCATCAAATATAGTTATTACTCAGAATGATCTCTATTACTAAAATTTAGTATAGACTTCAATCATTTCATGATCAAATAATAGGATATAAAAAGAAACTACAATATTTTTCATAATGATAAATTAATAAAGTAATAATTATAGCCTTTATCATTTAATATTTACAGAATATGTATGCTAATCAAACAAGTCCTTATCAAACTGGTATGGCAAGTCCTACAGGTGGATATCAATCTAATTCGCAATCTCAACAGCAAGCTAGAAGACTTGATCCGGATCAAATGCCTAGTCCTGTAAGTAATTAAAAAGTCTAGAATAGTAATGGGTAAATTATGTAACTAATCTTATTTTGATTACAGATACAAGTTATTCAAGATGATCAGAGAGCAAAAGGTGGTGTATTTACAACAAACCAAAAAGGTTTAGTTCCACCACTTGTTACAACAAAATTTACTGTAGAAGATCAAGGAAATGCATCGCCAAGATTCATTCGATCCTCAATGTATAATGTTCCAACCACTGCAGATATTGTTAAACAAGTTAGTAATTTAAGCTATTGTTTTTTAAAAGGGAGTTCGCACTTTACTTTACTAACACTATTTTATCGACGGAGCATTTTAGCCAATTACGTTTTGAACAAATGCAGTTACCCTACGTAATCCAGTAATGAATCATCTTACAAAGTTTCAAATCGGACGAAATTAACAAAATTTCGTTAATTTTCGTTCCAGGAATAAACAAAGGTGTCGTCGTTATTTACCACGAAACTTTGTAGAACGATAAATTATTACTGAATCACGCAGGTCAACTGAATTTGTTCAAGACGAAAATCGCTATTCTTTTTTTTATATTAATTATTTTTACATGTTCCGCCGATAAATGGTAAAGTAGAACTAAAACAGAGAAATATCTTCAGAATTTAAAATAATATTTTCTCTTAAAAATTTTAAGACACAAATTCCATTTTCGCTAATACTGAGTCCAATGGCTCAAGTAGAAGAAGGAGAATATGAACCACCTATTGTAGATATGGGAGAACTTGGACCAGTACGTTGTAATCGCTGCAAAGCATACATGAGTCCTTTCATGCAATTTATTGATGCTGGTAGAAGGTTTCAGTGTATGTTTTGTAAAGCTACAACAGAAGGTAGATTGAAATCTTTTATATTTTATAGTTTTAAAAATCTGTTTTATTAAAAATGTTTTGTTATTTGTTTGACAGTTCCAACAGAATATTTCCAACACTTAGATCATACTGGTCAAAGAATGGACCGTTACGAACGTCCTGAATTAATACTTGGAACTTACGAATTTATTACAACAAAAGATTATTGTAGAGTATGTTAGAAATCATTACATTTATCGATAGCTCCAATTTGAATAAATATATCTTCCGTGTATAAACATAAAAGATATCTTGTTTCAAATTTTAGTGGTTAAAACTTTTCCTATTAAACTAAACTTCATAAATCTTTTTCAGAACAACACGTTTCCGAAACCCCCTGCAATTATATTCCTCATCGACGTTTCTTATAATAATGTGAAATCTGGTTTAGTAAATTTACTTTGCGCTCAAATGAAAAAGATTATTCGTAATTTACCGGTTGACATGGGACATAGTAAATCTAATATGAGAGTTGGCTTTATTACATACAGTAACACTGTCCAGTTTTACAATATCAAAGCTAGTCTTGCACAGCCTCAAATGCTGATTGTTGGAGATGTTCAAGATGTATTTATGCCATTACTTGATGGCTTCCTTTGTGATCCAGAAGAAAGTGAAGCATTAATAGATAGTTTGATGATTCAAATCCCGACCATGTTTGGAGAAACACGAGAAACGGAAACTATTCTTGCACCTGCTATCCAAGCTGGCTTAGAAGCTTTAAAAGTAAGTAATTTGACATTATTTTTTATTTTCTGGAGAACTTAAAAATTAATATCATACGATTAAAATTTAAAGCTTAATAATCACTATATTACAATATTATTTTCAGGCATCTGATTGTACAGGCAAACTTATGGTATTTCATTCATCTTTACCTATTGCCGAAGCTCCAGGAAAATTGAAAAATCGAGATGATCGTAAACTCCTCGCAACGGATAAAGAAAAAACCGTTTTAGGTAAATTTTTTTATATTGAATGAAAATCAATTTTATTGACCTTCTATTTTATTCTTTTAGCTCCACAAACTAATTTCTACAATAACCTTGGTCAAGATTGCGTAGGATCTGGTTGTAGCGTTGATCTATTCGTCTTCAACAATTCATATATTGACGTTGCAACTATAGGTCAAGTTTGCAGACTCACAGGTGGCGAATTATACAAATATACGTATTTCCAGGTGATTCATGTTTTTCATTTAATTAAAACCATTGCTATTCTTAATTAAATCTATGTAAATAAAATAAATATTAAATAAATTTGTTTAAATTTAGGTTACCAATGCATTCATAAACAATAATTGAATATTTATAAAATATTAAAATGCTAATAATGCTTTTTAAATTTTTAAAGGCTGATATTGATGGAGAGAGACTGATAACAGATGTCATAAACAATATAAGTCGACCAATTGCATTTGATGCAGTCATGCGTGTTCGAACTTCTACTGGTGTTAGACCAACAGATTTCTTTGGGCACTTTTACATGTCCAATACAACTGATATAGAATTAGCAAGCATAGATTGTGATAAGGTATGCACTGTATTTTCATCTATTACATATATTTAATTTCATTTTAATACTTTGAATTGAATACTTTGATATTTATTATATTTTATAACAATACAGGCAATTGCCATTGAAATCAAACATGATGATAAATTAGCGGAAGATGAAGGGGTTTATATTCAAGCTGCGTTACTTTATACATCGTGCAGTGGCGTACGAAGATTAAAAGTTATCAATTTAAGCCTAAAGACTTCATCACAAATGGCAGAACTTTACAGAGCATGTGACTTAGATGCTATAATTAATTTCTTCTCAAAACAAAGTTAGTATACAATCTTAAAATACTATATTCTTTAACGTTAATTATATAAATCTTTTTAATACTAGCGTTTCTAAGATTTAGAAGTACAGTGATGTATGCCTCAAACGATTTAATTTTTAACATTAAAAAAATTAAATTAAATTATGAATTAAATTAAATTTTATTTTATATTTATAATTAAAAATTTTAAGGTGTATTTAAATTAATCGACTCAACTTCGAAAGTGGTGAAAGACAATTTAAATTCAAGATGTGCGGCTATTTTAGCGGCATACAGAAAGCATTGCGCATCTCCATCAAGTGCTGGGCAATTAATTCTTCCTGAATGTATGAAATTATTACCACTATATATTAATGGACTACTGAAGAGTGATGCCATCAATGGAGGTAAATAAAAATAAATGAAGCCCATACTTTTTAATTTTCTAATAATAGTGAGCTAATTTAATACTAACCCTATGGGGCTATTCATGTCGTGATACGTACGTAGATCAACGTGACTTCATACGCGTGGTACGTATCACTACGTACGTACGTAGACGTGAATAGTCCCACAGGATAAAATACTCTGAACGATTCCAAAATCCTGAATAGATCGGAAAAAAACATTCAAAACTTTTTCTGTACTTTTATTTTCTCATCTGAACCTTTAAGGATTTTGGTATCGGACCATTCCGAACCTTTCCTGCATTTTAACCAGGGAAGTTATTGAAACTTCTTGCTTTGTAAAATCAGAAACTGTTGATAATTACTTTCATTTTATTTCATTCTTTTTTATTATAACTTTTAATTCATTTTTATCTTCTAGGAGGTGGCATTACAATTGATCAAAAATCTTATGTAATGATGATAGTTGCAACAATGCCTATTAGCGAATCTCTTGCAATTGTATATCCACGATTACTTCCTTTACATGATATTATTAATCCTCAAGATACAGATATGATATTACCACCTATGATACGTTGCTCGATAGATAAATTTACTGATGAAGGGGTATATTTATTAGGTAAGGAACCAAAACAAAAATTAAATAAAAGTAAAACTATATGATACAGCTATTACTTAAATTTTAAACTATCAACTTAAATTTACAGAAAACGGAATTCACATGTTTATGTGGTTTGGTTTAAATTTAAGCCCACAATGGATTCAATCAGTCTTTGGTGTTCCATCTGTTATGCTAATTGATACCGACAAAACTGCAATTCCAATAATCGATAATCCAATAAATAAGCGAATTAGAGATATTATAAATTATGTGCAAAGTGAACGACGTTATACTATGCGGGTAAGTCAACTAAATGTATACTTAGTTTTCCTAAAAAGTTTTAAATTTGTTTAGCTAAAAATTTAATAATTAATAATATAATTTAACTTCGTTTAATTAATTATTTTGTGATCTAGTTTATTTAATTTAGGAAATAATTAAATTGTAATATAACCACATATATTAATTTTTAGTTAACCCTCACAAGGCAACGAGACAAAATGGAAATGGTTATGCGTCAATTCTTGGTGGAGGATCGCGGTGCAGATAGCAGTCCAGGTTATGTGGACTTTTTGTGTCACATGCACAGAGAAATTCGAACGCTTCTTAGCTAGTGTAAATTGAATTAAGTAATCTCTGAAATTGCAGGGAATAAAAAAGGCTAATTTCATTTTAGTAGTATGTAATAAAGTTTTTGAATGAGAGTTGTATGATAGTATGCGCAAAAGTGAGAAAATGTGAACTTTAAAGAAGGTGTGGGAAAAGAAAGGAGTTTATTTATACAAGAATAATTTTAAAGATAAATTGTATTATTATACTGCGTATTGTGTCAATAGCATTGCTATTATATATCGCCAGTATGCTAAACTAACTGTTAAGGTGTAATAAAGCATTATAAATTTATACACTAAGCCAAAACTGTTAATGAAGAATGAACTATTATTTAAAAGATTTTTATTTCTTTGATTAACTGTATATTTCTTTGATATTAGAACCATGTATATTGATATTAAATTACAATTTTAAAAAAATTACTTTATTTGTTATATCATTTAGATTATACTTCCAATCCCATCATATACATATTAAATCATTTCACAAACTTTTCTTATCAAAAATAAATTTTTTAGTGTTTTCAGTATATTATAATTATAATAAAAAGCAATTAAGATAAATGTGTGCGCGCGTGTGTGTGTTGGGTGTCAAACTGTCAACTTTCAAAATTTTGGAAACGGCTAACTGTAAATTTTATGGAAATAAGTATGTCAAAACACTCCGTCGGTGTAAATATTTAAAAAAATTAATTATTCTTTCAAGATTGGTTTGCAATATTTCATTAATTTATGTCAAAGATATAAGTAGTAAACGGAAACATTAATAAAATTTTAACTAAAATTTTTTACTTCAGAACCTTAAAAAAATGTTTAAATTTATTATTAATAAATATTTGTGACCGCAGGTTTAGAATTTTATTATTTATCTTTTTTTACAATATTTTTTATAAATATTATTTTATCTTTCAAGGGTCTAAATGAATACAAACTTGGATAAATCTTGGATAAATGACTTTTTATAATCGTATACTTAGTATACGATAGTATTTTAAAGTTATGTTTTTGGACCGACATTTCTGAGTTGGTTATTTTCAAACCCATATGCGCCTACTGACAACATCGCGTGCCGCTAGGTATTTGAAAAATTATTGATGTATCAAAGTTTTTCTTCATTTTGCTCCTACAAATGTAAAATAATATTTATACAATAACATTACGATACTAGTGGCATAAATCCGCATTTATGTCACGCCTATCCTTAAACCCTCGCGATAGCTCGGGCGATACTGCACGGTGCAAAAATCGACTGCTATCCTTAAACCCTCGCGATAGCTCGGGCGATACTGCACGGTGCAAAAATCGACTGCTAATATGGCACGGATAGGCGTGACATGGCGGATTTATGCAGTCAATGCTATAAAATAATGTAAGATACACGTGTCATAAGTCGTTCTTTATGGCATGGCGTTAAGCGCACTCGCTACGCTCGGGCGCTTATACACGCCGTGCCGTAAAGTGCGACTTATGCCACTAGTATCTTAATGTACTATTATAGCACTGACTGCATAAATCCGCCATGTCACGCCTCCGTGCCATATTAGCAGTCGATTTTTGCACCGTGCAGTATCGCCCGAGCTATCGCGAGGGTTTAAGGATAGGCGTGACATAAATGCGGATTTATGCCACGCAGTGCTATAAAATATTGTAAAAAAAGATGAATAATAAAATTCTAAACCTCTGGTCATAAATAAGTATTCATTCATTAATAAATTTAAACAAATTTTTTAAATTCTGTTAAGTACCGTTACCAACTTAAATTTTCATGAAAAAAAAAATGTGCCTCGCAATAGCACCTTTTGTAACGCACAGCCTAAATAGCGCCTTCTGTTCCAAATAGCACCTTTTATTTCGATATGATTTTAAGTATATAAAAACTCATTCTATTGTTCCTTAAAAAATTTCATGTGAAGATATCGAGGAAAAATTTCGGAAATATTTTACGTGTCATCAAATATTTTCAAAATTTCTCCTTGGTAACTTCATATCGACGCCCCTTACGAGAACTAGCACGATTCAGATTCCCATGAATACTAAGTAGTCGACTTCAGAGTTTGTAGCAAAGACTAGAACGTGCCATTGATTCGCGTCGAAGACTAACGTGGTTTAATAAATTAGCACCGTGATGCGCAGTGTTAGGTAGTTTTCGCCGCATGCTTGTGAATCGCATCACTTTTCCTCGCCTTCGGCTCGGGTGACAATTTACATGCGATCTGGAACATTCTTTACTTTTGCTCCCTAAGTGTGTAATATACTATTTATATGAATTGTTTCTATTGGTTGTCAAATTCGACTTCACGGATCCGTAAAATGAAAACAGTCCGTAAAATCGAATTTGACATGTATATCATAAAAAAAGAATTTTGGCCATACTAGATCCAACTATGTACTAAGATTTTACTCCAAAACCGACTTCTTTTAAATATTTAAAAAAAAGCATGACTTTTTTAAGTAGTTAAGGTACTTTCTCAAGACGAAAAGGTGTTGTTGGAAAGTAATTTTTGCTATGGTTTGGTCAAATCGGATCGGACAAGTAACAAATGAAGGATAGTTTATGAGAGAAAAAAAATGTTATTCCCACTTCCACTATAATAACCACTTTATAGCCTGAAAAGCGGGTCAAAAGTCGAGTTTTATTCCTTCTTTCCTTTATTCCCGCATATTTCTTGGCTGTTTTAAAAGCTTCCCATCCTTGGCTCATCATCAGTGACTACTTTTCGTCCAGTTTTCCCATGTTAAATTCCCATAAAAACCACAAGAAAAATCGATTTTTTTCTAAAATGGTGTCACTAGACCGTTTTCTAATGTTCACAAGATTTTTCGTATATTTTATGACCTATAGAATGAGAAAAACCTTGTCGCAAAGATGTGCGTTCAAATGTTTTTTTAATTTTTTGAACCCTCTAAGTATGGTGAAATTGTGAATATGCACAATGTATCAGGAAGAGTATAAAATTACCTAAGTATTTTTCCATTTTGAAGTTTTGAATTAAGTAGTTATTTTTGTTCTTTTGTCATACAACTTGTAATATAAATCTGTATTTTTTTTTAACATATATTATATATGGCTCGGTAACTTATCATTGAAACTTTTAGAAAGAAAACCTTGGTAATATGTAATTATAAAAACGATATAGCATACAATTTTCACATTATCATATGCATTAGATCAAAAATTAAAAAAATCACACATACACGCGCGCGCGCTCGCATACACGCATACAGATCCACACTGATAAATTATAACTATATTTTTCAAAAAGTTATATTTATATAGAATAATTTGTAGACAAACGAAAATTAAATCAAAAAGCTTTTCTAAAGTCGTTCTTATGAAGTATAAAGTTGATGTCTATTTTTGTTTTTCAAGATAAGGTTACAAAATTTTATAGATAAATTTTTTTCCTTAAAAAATATAAGTATACAGCATCTAAAGATCGCTCCTAATTGTTTACAGGCACAAGGCACATACAGTCAGCTGTCAGACACTCGTTATACGTGTGATACTCATGCACACGCTCAAATGAGTATATACCTATACCTGTGCTGCAATGGCAATCTGCACTCTGCAGTGCTGACTGCTGCGCATGTAGTTTCGTAGCTTTGTCTCGTATGACGCGTCGATCCATGTCTCGCTTGCCGCGCTCTCGACGGCGATACTTACCGTCCGACACTTAAGTAGGTACTTAGGTAGTACATATTATGAGAGTAATGAATATTATAAAATTTCGATGATCTGACTGCAACACGCGACTCTGCAGAACTATATGGCCAAACATAGTTTTTGCGTTTCTGCTACTACATGAGGTCAGAACAAAAACAAAGAGCTGCCTATAAGTCCGCTAAGTGTACCCGCGCGCGACTGCGCGCCAGAGCACGAGCACGAGGGAGTGAGAGGGAGAGGGGAGAGAGTCTATAGAGTGAGTGAGAGAGATAGCTGCGAGAGAGAGATAGCGAAAAGAGCGACGAGACGACTTTGAGAGAACAGAGAAGAGGAGCCGTAATCCAACGGTGTCGAGGGATAAAAAACAATAAGCGAGAACGACGAGGCAGCTCGACGTTCTCAACGACGGCCACAAGACGGCGAGGAGAAGGAGAAGACAGGCTCGGGGCGAGGAGAGCCTGCCGTCGCCGCGGCCAGCAACACCACCGAGCAGAATTACCATTTGGACGATTACTCGAGTATGATCGAAACGCGAGTATGCCGCTGTTTGTTTCTGGTAACGCTCCTGGCAGCGGTCACGCAAATTCAGCCGTCCCTGCACGGCCACAACAATGGTGAGTCGCCACTTTTCGCGGTTATTGTTATTATTATTTCTCTTACTCACGCGCGCGGGCGCACCGATGTGCGCTCTCCTTCTCCAGCCGCTCCGTACTCGCGTGTCCCCAGGTGATTGCATGCGCTGTGCGACCGGGCCGAGCTTTCTTTCGGCTCGCTCTAATGATTTTCCCCCAGCTACACCGTCCCTCTCCCAATATGCCCTCGAAGGCGAGTCCGCACCGCGAAGGTCACACCGCGTGCAACTGCCTCTTGCCGTGGCCAGATAGCTCACTCCCCACACCTATTACAGCCAGAAATCGATTGCTTTCGATTTTTCCGCTTTTAAAATAGAAAACCAATCGCCTGTCACTTAGTATTTTCAAATCACCTGAACAATCAGTCCTCTACCTGTTGTCGTTGCAACATCGTTCCACAGAGTTCCCTTGCCCTGTGCAATTTCAAAGCTTTTTTGCTGAACAAGGGAGCTCGAGATGTGCCACTATTACTTTTTCTGAGCTATGTCCATGAACGTTGTTGTTCTTGTGCTTTCAGCGTTTGTCCAGGATGACAGCGACGTACAGTATCTTCTGGACAGTATACCCATTTCAATGCACAAGGTGAGAAATTCATATGACTATTATTAAACTCGAGAGGATATTTTTGATAAAAAAAAATATTTAATCCCTTCAATTTTATAATAATATATATAGGTTTGCAAAGTCCAAATATTTTTTTAAACTTAGAAGATTGACATACTCTAAACAAATATATCAGAATATATATTTTATTCATTAAATCTTGAAGGATTAAAAAGAAAATATTTATTCTTTCATTACATAAGCAAAATATTGATGAAAAAATAAAATAGTAGCTCATTTTACTAATTTTTATATGGTAGTTATTATTTCATCAACATTAAATTCAGCATGTGCATAATATTATTCTTTTTATATTTTAGGGCTTTGCTAGTTCAGTGCATGGGGCTGGGTAAGCAAAAATTTATACCCATAATGGTGAGTGGAAATAGGAAAGCATTAGAAATATTATTTTTTAATGTTCAGATTGCTTTACTTCAAATAACTTTACATTACCAACAATATTCTTCTCTACTTTAATCATTATACAAATCTTTAACAAAATGTGTTTGCAAATCCTTATTAAATTTATATAATTTAAAATTGATTATAAAACCTTTATGCATTACAAAAATATGACGCTGAAATATGTACAATTAAATAAAATCTAGCAAGTTAATGTATCAAAGCCAGATTACGGAATCAAGTAAAGAAATATTTGCAATGTTTAATTTAAATATTCTTTCATATAAAATTTACTATACTGTTTTGTTAGCTTACTAATAGCAATATTTATTACTTTCACTAGACACTGCAATCTGCTTTACTTTAAATCTTTCCTATTTTCAGTCTTATAAGCATTACTTTTGAAATACTATTAATAATTGTCATTGTAACTTTTCAATACATGTTTACTTTTCAACAGGGATTCTATGTCAGAAGAAAATGTACTGGACTCTCTTTCTCATATTGAGTTTGAGCCAAATATTTTGGATTTTAAAGAAAGGTAGTATTGGCATATTAATTTTATGAAGAATTATGAAAAATATTGTGTGATACTTTACCTAATTTATAAATATACCCATGTCAGACAACTTGGTGTACCCCATCAAGAAACTGTAACGCTGTTTAATAGAGATGATAATCGAACGATTCATCTCTCTTCAATTTCTGGAAATACACAGCATTTTCACTCATCTTTTTTTCAAGACAAAGTAAGTTTGTGATACTAAAATGTGAAGGGAATGAATTTTTGAACTTAAGAGTTCACAGTATTATTAACACGTTGATTGCCAATATAAATATAATGATTTGAAGTAGGTGCTTATAAATTAGATACTTATAAATTTTTTAATTTTTGAAACTTTTCAAAATAGTTTGAATAGTTTAGTTTAGTTGTTTTAAAAGCTTGTTTATAAATTAAACAATAAAATAGTTATGATGGGGCCCCTGGAGAAAACAATTTATGGCCACATATAGTTCATGTAGCTTTCAACCTGTTGATATCATAATAAACTTATAATCCCAAGGAATTTTTATATTATTTTGAAATGTTAATAGATTTGTAAAATTTTCTAGGTAATTCCTCCTCTAGGAAACACAACATTTAATGTTGTATTTTTAGGCCGAGAAGAGGGAGAAATCGATAGTTATCTCTTTATACATACTTCAGATGGGACAATGAAATATCAAGTAAATATTTTTTGAGCTTTATTTTAATTAATTATGAATAATTCACTGAATATTGAAAATTAATGTTTTTTTAGGTAAAAGGCGTAAGTGTAAGCAGTCCTTATCGGTTGCGACCGGTAGTAGGTGTTAAATTGCCTATAAATGCATCGTTTACACCATTAATATACATGCATAATCCTCATTCTGATCCTATGCAGGTACTTATTTTTTCTTATAATTAAAATTGAGAGCATAAATTTAAATTTATACAAAATGAAAATTTTTTACTTTTATATAATAGGTGGTAGAAGTATACAGTAGTGGGAGAGAATTTCAATTAGAATTACCTTCTGGGGAAGTTGAAGGCCCTCGTGAACTATGGGAAATTCCTCCTTACCAAACTAAACCTGTAATAAGGTTACATTTCAATGCTTACACTGAAAAAAATCATACTGCTTATATTAGGTAAGATTAATTACAGTTACTTTTTTTATAGAAAACAAGTACTATATGGTCTGCCATTTCAATATAAATAGTAGATAACAAAATTATATTGGCCACTGTCCGCAATCTTTATAAAAGACTTTATTAATTGTAATGAATTATATAGATTCAGGGTTAACAATAGTGCTGAAGTACTGATTGTGGCTGTGGAGATAGAAGTAAGTAGTGGAGCTGGTCTTCATTGGGGTGGCAGTTCTGGAGTTGTGAACTTTGGCATGGGAGGATCACATCAACCACCAATCCGTTATCAAATAGCTTTAAAAAATTCAGCAAAAAAGCCTGTCAAAGTTCAGGTAAGATTTTAGTTATAAATGGATGGATTTTTGTTTATTCTTTTGGAGGGAAAATGTTTCTCAGAAATAATTAAAACAGACCTAACAAAGAAAATTATTTGAAGTTTTCAAATACTTCTTCAAGTTAAGTCTTTTTTATTGATTTTCCCGTGAAACCTCTTCTTGATAGGATAAGTAACTTTGAAATTTATGATATTTTTATTATATAAAATTTTTAGAATATAATTAGTACACCAACATCAAAAGCGTTAAAGATTAATTTTGAACCTATTGTGATACCAGGAGATACGGAAATTCCAATTGCAGTAGGAACACTAGTGTATGATTGTAAGAAACATTTTTTATTTATTAATTGTAACCCACATTAGTAAATCAGTACTTCCATAATTATTATATGTTTTGTCTTTTAAAGGGAAAGCTGGACTAGACTTAAAGCATTTTAAAGGAAAGTTAATGATTAAAGGTATTGGGCCTGGTGGCTCTAGTCAAAAACTTGCAATACCGTGGATAGCAGAAGTTTTACAAGGTGGTCTTGAAGTAAATACTTCTGCTGCTCACTATTGCTCACCGCATTCCAGTCAACCAAGAAATTTCAGTGTTGTTAATAAGTTCAAACTGCCCTTAGCTATTACCAATGTTTCTCTACCTTTTGATGCTGCACCTCTTTTTACTGTAATTAATAATTTTTTTCATTCTATTTTGATAAACTTTATTTTTACTTAAATTTCTTTTATTATTACAGATAAGTAATTTTGTCCCAAAGGTTTTAAAATCTGGTCAAAAGGATAACATATTTACGTTGTCATTAACACAAGACCGAAAACATGAAAGCTTGCAGTTAGAGTCGTCTATATTAATACACTCAAACGTTTCAACTACAGAAGTTCCACTATTAAGTTATAATGGTAAACTACGAAAAATAATACCAGGTGAAAGGGAAACAGATAAAGGTACAATGAATTTTGGTACTGTCAGTAGTGGCACAGAAAATGAAGGAATATTTGCTCTGGAAAATCAGAATCCAGTTAGTATAGAGCTACATGGTTGGGGTGTCAATATGCCTGGAGCAGTTTTAGAATTGATGGGTTGCCAAAGTGGACCTACTGATTTATTTAATAAAGGAATTCGAAATATAACTGCTTGTAGTGTTACAGGAAACGTAAGTTTATGAAATTCCTTTCTAAAATTATGCTTGTTTTAAATAAACAAATATAAAAAATGTACCAATTAAAATATTTTTTGTATTACAAAATTTAGCAAAGTATAAAACCAGGGTATTTGGCGATTTTTAAAATTAAAGTTAAAACTCCTTATGTTGAAGAGGACACTATAGTTGGTGATGTCTTCGTTAGAACAACATATGAAAGATTAACTGTTCCAGTTTACATGAGAGTAGCCCACGGAAAAATATCCATGAAAAAACTTACATTCACAGATTGTTTTCCTGTAAGTATAGCATTACTTTTACATGTTATTTAGAAATGAATTACATTATTTTTATAAAATCGTTGTTTAGAAATGTAAAATTCAACATTAAAATGCTTTATTAATATAGATCTACTATATTAATTCGTTATTAATATTATTTATGGTGAAATTCTTAAAATAATTGCATATTTTAGGGTTCAATCTGTTCACAACAAGTAAAAGTACATTCAACATTCTCAAGATCTATGGAAGTAACTTTTATAGCTCCATTGCACAAAGATGAAAGAGTAAAATACATTCCTTTGGAACAAACTTCATATCCTGTTATCTCCAAGGGTGATAATCATATTGGCTCTATTGTAATAGACCCATCTATTACGTGTAAACAGCATTGTTACCTTGGTTTATCTTTAAACAGTAGTGGTACGATTTTCATGAATATAATTTAAATTTTAAGTAATCAATATAATTAATATTGAATATTATCACTTAATAATAAATTTTAGTTGGAAGCCAATGGTTAAATACGTTAAGCTTACCTTCACATACACGTGATTCGGATTTAAATCTATTGAATACTCGTTATGCGCGCTATTTAAATACAACAAGTGGTGGTTCATGGGACAACATAACAATGCAATTAGATACTAGCGAAGTTCGTGGACACAAATTTTCTGTTAATATGAAGCCCTATTGGCCAAGTCTTTTGGTTGGTATTCATAATGCAAAAAATAAAAGTCTCTTATCATTTCCACTGACGCAAGTTGGAAACATTTCGTACAAAACTATAACATTGCACAATCCAACATTAAATCCATTGATAATTCACTTAGTAATGGATTGGAGTTATCCTCAGGGGATGAGATTATTCCATTCATTACCTAACAAGTAAGAAAAGAATAATAATTATTAGTATAGTACACTGTTTATTCCAAATCTCGTTAAAAGATCTCTTCTATTCATTCTTAGTTACTTTTTTCTGTCTTTAGTATCTTTACCATTATTTCAGTTAATTAAAAGTATTGGCAATGATAATTACACCAATTTTTTCTAGGTTTAAATCTTCATGTTTAGAGTGCCCAAATACTGTACATGGGGAATTTAAATTAGATGATACCTTTAATGAAAGAGATTTATTCGAACAGGAATGGGGTATTGGAACTGCACCTCATTCTCTTCCTTTAGTTCTTGAACCAAATAAGACAAAGACGGTGCGACTTTCGTATTCACCATCGTCGGCTGCATCATCATCCGCTCTTTTATATATAAGGTAGTATAAAATTAAAAATTAAATAATAGTACTTACATACTGAATAAATGTATTTTAAATAAAAATTTTATATTTTAGAAACAATATGACTATTTTGGAAGTATTGCGTCTTGTAGGACGAGGAGCTCATGCACAGTTTAAATTTGGCAATCGTAAGCCAGGCTCTACAAGTCCATTATTGTTCGAACTAACCGAAAAGCATCTCAAAGATTGTGAAAGTAATTAACAAATTTTATCTTGAATCTTAAATCATCATTTCATCAGGTGGGAGAGATAAGGTTCTATTGTGGCTACACGTTGAAAAAGATTTTATTTCGGCAATGCACTGAAAAAGATTCTATTTCGCCGATGCGCCGAAAAAGGTTTTATCTTGGATACAATTTTTTCTATCAAAATTTAGATGGTAACGCTGTAGACACTTAAAAGAAGTCTATACTTCTTGAAATTATCAATGAATGCAGATAGGAAAAAGTGTATTTATTATACAGTGCGATTTGTGAGCCTATATATGAAATTTAATATCATTTTCATTCTAATAACTTTTTCCTGGTGTTTCTCATTCTATTTCTGCGAAATAGAATCTTTTTTGGAATGAAACGCATTGCTGAAAATAGTAATTTTCGATATTAGTGCAATAAAATTGATTCTTGTACGAGTCACAGTCACACTCATGTGAGAATTATGTTTATCACCTATATCAAACATTATTTCTTGACGATTCGTGCGTTAAATGGTTTTTTTGCACAGTTTTATGCAAACGTAAGCGAACACAAAAGTGTCACTTTACGCACGAAGTGTCAAAAAGAATCTTTTGAATGTATCGCCGAAATACTTCTCTCTGCATATCATCAAATTAGAACATTCCCCAAACTGTACTATTAATGTTGAGAATCTGTATTTAATGTTAAGCGTTAAAGAATCACATTTTTACAATTATGAGGGAATGATTCTACCATCGTTGAAATTGAAAATATTAACCAAATAGTACATAAATATTTTCTCTTTTATTTTAAACGTTAATATTATGATCTTATTAACATCTTTATATAATTTTAGATGAACGATCCCGTAAGATTCCAATTCCTAATCTGACTGTAAAGCGTTCGTTCACGGCACGTAATACAGGCGAGTTACCTATAGATGTCCATGCTTTTTACATAAACGGACTGACTTGCGAGGGCTACGGTTTTAAGGTACTTAATTGTGTGCCCTTCACCCTTGAACCAAATGCTACCAAGAAGATTGAGATCGCCTTCACTCCAGATTTCACACTCTCGCGCATCGAACGTAATCTCTTCATAGAAACCAGTTTGGGCCCTGAAAGTGATGATATTGATTACGAAAATGGTATGGTCAAGTTGAATTTGTTAACGACCGTACCAGCTCACACTTTAGAAGCTTGTGCAGCGATGATAGTGCGACCAAATTGGGAAGATGCACTACAATGGGCAGCTACTGGATTCACTGTGCTCTTGCTTCTCTGTGTATTAGGTATATAACTATATATGCTTCATTGTTTATAATTTCAATCAAAAAATTGAAAAAATCCTCATTAGCGATATTATTGTTTTTATCCTATAGCTGCTGCTTTTCTTGAAGCTGATCGTATTTTAAGAGGTGCTCTGGTTAATATGTCTCGAGGAAATCCTACACAACCACCATTGGATTTAAGATTACTTTCCCATTCTTCTCCTATGCAGCATTCTTTTCAGGTGAATAATCATAATCAGCATCATCACCACCACCATCATCATCATCATAGTAAAGAGAAGTACGCGGCTGCAGGAGATGACAATAACAGGACAAACAGTATCAAAGCCAGTAAAAAAGATGATACATCGCCTGATTGGAACTTAATGAGCGTTAAACGTAGTAAGGAGAAAGATGCGCATAAAGGACTGAAGATACCAGACTGGTCACTCGAGGAGGAACGTAGATTTAGATTGGATACCGAATCCAAAGACAATGCTTCGATGAAACGGTGCGTTGCTGTTGAATCCTTGGCTCCAGATGGAGCAATGGTTAATTCTAGTACAACTTCAAAAAAACGAAGCGGCAAACGTAACCATACCCAAGATGTTACATCAGAAAGTATATCTGGAACAACAGAAATCCATTTGGCTGACATACAAATTGTGGAAAAGAAAAATTTGCACTTGACGAAATCAAGTCCAACAACGAATGGAAAGTCAAAATCTAGTAAAGATGAAGCGTCCAAACTCGTCGATCACGAAGCACAATTGGAAGCAGCCAGCGCCTTCGCAAATACTAATACTAAAGACGGCAGTAAGTCTGAGGGAGGCAAACGTAAGCAATCTTCTACAAGTAATAATGGCGGCAGTGCTAATCATACCGCGTTCAGAAAGTACGACGTCAATGCTAGTCAAAAAGTCACACAATATTCCGAAGAGGAAACGTCGTCCACCACAACCGAGAGTTCTATTCAGGATGATAGCAATACGTATAAGGTAATTTTATTTATTATTTATTTATACCATCAACACAAGTGATTTCGAAACGGTACTTCAGTAAAGTAGGACACTGTTTCTCGATCAATCATTGAAATAATAACTGCTGCATAACTATATTACCTAACTTCAACGATCGTTCAGGTAATTTTGCGTTCTTAACAAAATTTACAGGGAATGATTTGAATATGTTTTCGAAATGTTTAAATCTATGGAATGTAACATAAATACCGAAAACATATTTAATCGCCGAGTAATCTTAAATTCAACGCGATAAGAATCGTCAGGTCTTTGCCTTAAGCAGAAGGTTTGCTCCAAGCAGAAATAGAATTTAACGTTTTTATTTCTTATGTCTTCAAAAGATAAATAGAAAAAAAAATCTCAGAAAAAATGTTCATATTTAAGAAAATCACTTATAATCACCTATATATCTGACACACGAGATGATCAATCAACTCATAATTTCACAGGACAATTCTTTAATGTAAACATTAGTTTTGTAACAAAATTTCAGATTCCTACCAT